>JAHBMJ010000826.1:37500-39199 GCA_018398765.1 Chromera velia | reverse complement strand
CGAGGCATCTGTCAGAGAGCAAGGAAGAAATTAAAAGATCCCGCTTCATTTCCTTCAGTTATAGCTCTACGTTGCTATGCAGATTTTCTGTAGAGTGCACTTGTTGTGGGCCTGTCGCTGGGGATCGTGCGCTGGTGCTGTAGTGTGGCTGCACTTTTGAGGTGGGCTGAGCTTTGCCATCTCCTTTTAAACAACACTTTGTATGGGCAAGGGGTTTTAATTGTTACATCAGAAAGACCTGGGTTGATGCATCTGTTTACCCTTTTTCCTTCCTCTTCATATGATATGGATGCAAGAGTTTGGAGCTCTTGCTTGCCTCTGGTGTGCGGAAGGAGTTGCGTTCGTCTCGTCTCTTTGGTCAGTTGGGGGTTGGGCATCTCTGGGTACAACGCGGCTTCAGTCGGTCAACTCATGTCAGGGAATGATCCACATAGGTTCCTCTATTCACTCATCCTTCTTTTCATTCTGGCTGTGTGGATGCAGGGTTTGGTGCTCCCTCGTGCCCTTCGTGTGGAAGGAGAGTTGCTTTCGTGTTGTCTCTCTGGTCAGTTTGCGATTGCGAGTTTCTGTGTGCAAGGGCGGCAAGAGGTTGCATTCTGTCAAAGAGATGCCCATCCTTCTTTTTCTTTCTTGCCCTCATTCTATTCACACTGTCTGTCTGGATGCAGGCTTTAAGGCTTCCTTGTGTGTGCGTTGGGGAGCTGGAGCTCTTTGTACTAGGATTTTTGGTGAGTCTGGCCGCAAGCGTCTCTTTGTGTCACGCTGGGCAAGCGGTTACGTTCTGTCAGAGAGATGCCCACTCCTCTTTTTCTTTCTTGCCCTCATTCTATTTACACTGTCTGTCTAGATATAGGCTTTAAGGCTTCTTCATGTATGTATTGGGAAGCTGGAGCTCTTTGTGCTAGGATTTTTGGTGAGTTTGGCTGTAAACGTCTCTTTGTGTTACGCTGGGCAAGCGGTTGCGTTCTATCAGAGAGATGCCCACTCCTCTTTTTCTTTTTTGCCCTCATTCTATTCACACTATCTCTCTGGATGCAGGCTTTAAAGCTTCCTCGTGTATGCGTTGGGAAGCTGGAACTCAGTTGGCTGCCTCTTTTGTTTCTTTGGTCAGTCGCTCTAGGGGCTTGGAGGGGTGAGGTGCAGGGTGGGGTTGCATGGCAGTGCCACCGGGGGACATCTGATGGCTTGGGGCGAGGTGTGAGAGAGGTATGTACGGAAAGCAATAGAGAGAGAGGACGGCCGGGCGCCAGAAGGGATAGAGAGGGAGCTCCACGTGCTGCTGGGGGATCAACGGGTAGAGAGGACAGTCCGGGTTCGTGTCGGGCTGGGGCTGGCCATCACCATAGCCGGACCAGGACAAGCCGGGCCGGAGTCCGGCGCAGGGTCCGGACCGGGCATCACAAAGCGGTTGTCAGACCCAAAAAGGCTGCAGAGGGAGTAGCAGGAAGTTATGTGGACAAGAGAGACGGAGCTCCATGCTTGTGAAAGGGTGTTGGTCCCGGGGGGGAGGGGCATGTGCACTCAGAGAGGATTCGGGTAGGGCCGGCCGGGATGGGTCGTGCCGAGTAGGGGGCGGGCTCCGGGCTGAAGGCATCATACACATGGAGAAGAGGCCTGGAACGACGCAACGGACGCTGGCTAGAGCGAACGGGGATGTATGAGGCCCTAAAAAGTGGACTGCCTTGCGTCCTAGAGGGTA
>JAHBMJ010000826.1:0-32500 GCA_018398765.1 Chromera velia | reverse complement strand
AGAAAGGAAACGGTGGAACTGCGTAAGTCTTAGAGTTTGGAGAGCGGGGATTTATCAGAATAAGCCTGTCTGTCACTCTTAGAATTTTTGCATTGGTCCCATCTCCGCTTTCTGTTTTACTACCTTCCGGTGCCCTCTCATATTGTCCCGTTTACATGGATGGTTTAGAATATGAAGATCTGATGTGGTGGAAGTATGTATATGCGTACGTGCATACCTGAACTTTTGTCCCGTTAGTTCTTTGGTTGGCCGTACGTGTCCCTCTGCGTCTGTTTGTTGCTCTGTGAAGGGTCGATCAGTCTGCCCTTTTCTTTTCTCAGTTTTAGCTATTTGCTTCTCTGGCTTCTCGCTGTGGCTGCTTTTTCTACTGGCAGCATCGAAACGAACTCTTGTCATACGGGGTGTGTTGTTAAGAACTTATGTCCTTTACTTTTGCCTCCATGTAGCTGCGTTCGCTCGTCTGACTTTGCCATATTGGTGTAAGGCCGGCGCCTCGGAGGAGGAAAGAAGACAAAGAGGGGAAAGCAAAGTGGGAGTGAGAAGTGACAGTCTCTAAACAAAGCAAAGGAAGATGAAAAGAAAAAGAAAGTAAAGTAAATGACTGCGAGCGCATGAATCGGTATGGGAATACATGTGTGCATGTGACCGCACGGATACCGCGCAGGCCTAACTGTGTCCTGCTCTCTGTCGCTCTTTCTGTCTAGCATTTCCGTCTCGTTCTTTCTTTCTGGGGGATACGAAAGGTTAATGGAAAGCTGGAGAAATGTAAGACTTTGCATTGGGAAGCTTGCGGCCGTCTAATGACGGTCCGACCTTGTTGTCAGGTAGAGAGGGTGTGCTTCTACAGACCCCGAGGGGCCTGAGCAAGCCGACGTCCCTAAAACAGGCTTTTCAAGGAAAGGCCTGGTAGGTTGGCGTTGCCTGCAAGGCAGTGATGATAGTACCTTTGTGCACGTTAATCTGATTGACTTGCATCAATGGGAAGAAACTTTTCTGCTTGTCAGCTTTCACGTCTGGATATTTTTAACTACCTCCTTGAAGGTGTTCTGTTAGTTGCATGGGTTTGCATTGTGTCTAGTTGATCATATCCTTTTGTTCGCCTTTTTTCCCTTTCTACGCATGCTCAAATGTGTCTGACTGATCGCGGGGACGCGATTTTCTTGTCCGTGGCCGGGGGGGATCTGTGAAATCCTACCCTGTAGCCCTGCCCTCTGGACCTTCGCATGTGCTGTATCTGAATGAGCCCACGTGCCGACGCCATGCAGGCTCCGCCACCACGCTTTGCTTCGTACGTGTCGCGCGCGTCGATCAAAGTTGTTGAAGTTGAGTCTGACCTTCGTATTCAAGCAACATGTCACTCAAGCAACGGATAGCATCGTTTGAGTCTGATGTCTGTTTGTCATAGATTGAAAGTCTCAGAGAGAGGAACAGAAAGAGGACTGAGCAGAAACTGTGTATGATAGAATGAATCTAGCTGATTGGAATTCTACTGGGAGATCGTGTTAGCGCTTAAACTAATATAGAGCCAAACCTCCTATAAAGTGTTGTTTGAATTAGTATTGCTCACGTTCCTTCTCCAGATCTTCTCTAGGGTTCCTCTCCTTGCTTTACCTTCTGTCTAGACGCCACAAAGCGGCTAGACAGGAGGAACAAAGCAATATATTTTTTTTTCTCACTAAACCCGATTTAAAAACAGGAAATCGTACGGTTTTATCGCTTAAAATTCTTTGCTTTAAGCTTTTAAGTATTGTTTACCGCCTAAAAAAGCTTGAGAGATATAGGGAGATATAGTTCTTCTGAAGACCGTTTTATTGTTGGAGACCGTTCGGGATAGATTTGTCTTTTATGCATGTGTGTGGACGCTTGAGAGAGATTGATTGACCAAACAAGATGTTCTATCTTGATCAAATTAATTTGGTCACACGAACGGAAACAAACAGAATTAAAAGTCAGTCAGATTCAGGTGCACAGTTCCTTTCTGAATAAAACCGTACAGCCATGATTGCTTCTCTCCTTTGAACGAATAGAGGGAAAGTAAAGACAACAAAGATAACAGAAGACAAAGACAGCAAGAGAAGCAACCCACCAACATTCACCCTACGTAGATTTCAGCCAAAGTCATCAGCCCCCCAGGTGGCCAATCCCAGGCATTGAAGACATACAGCCTCTCCTTTCCCTGCCCCACTATCATTCTCTCATGCAGTCACTTCTTTTCTTCTCTTCATTGCCTCTTCTTTTTTGCGTTTGTATCTCTTCTCTTCGGTAATCTCCTCTCACCACAACAAACCCTCAGTCTCCTCACCTCCAACTTCCTTTCCCCCCTCTCCTTCCCTTTTTTCTCTTTCTTTCCCAACTGCTTTAGCCCCCATGACCCATTCCTATCATGAAGACACAATACAGTCAGGATGTACAGAGAGATACAGTCAAACATACTAGCCACCAGACCCATACCAACTTCAACACACTCTCTCTCACTTCATCACCTCCTTTCCTTCCTCCCCCCAAAACAAATTTCTCAACCGGTCCTTCAACTAACAACCAAAAGAAAACAATCCAGGAGTTCACTGACTTGGAGATGTGCAGCTCCACGGTGCCCCCATGGTACTACTGAGCGTTTGGAAACGCTGCACACCTGGTTGCGAGCGAAGACAAAGACCACACACCTCCAGTCACCACAACCAAACCTCTACTCCACAAGATACTCTTCCTCCTTCCATCCCAAACCTCTCACAGAGCAAAACAGCCAAGAGCATCTTCTACATCACCTGGGCGCATTCCGTGTAGGCCTGGACAAATCGTGTTTCATTGCAGCACAATCAGCAGAGACGGCAGTCAGTCAGTCAGTCAGGTCAGTCAATCAGACTGAATGGTCTCCCTCCTCAAGCTTGTCCTTCTAGACCCTCATCTCCAACAAGCCAGCAACCTTGAGTTCCAGGAACTCCCTCAAGACAAAGAGAACGAAAAGAAACACCGCGCTCCATTACATCTGGAAGAGAGTCTCAAATCAGACACAAATTTTGATTCGAGAACAAACAACACAAAGGAGACAAAATTTCTTTTCTTTCAACAAGTTTTTCCACTGACGAGCTAGCACTGCACTCTTGTCAGTACAGACCTTACGTACAGTGGTAAGAATTCTCTGTCCACTCTGACTGTTCATCAATACTACAAAATTTGCGATCTACACCACATCTGCCTCCCTGTATTGCCAAACGCTCTCAGACTGCTAACCAAACTGTAAGCTGTGTGCGTACTGGGCTAAGTAATCATGAGGCTAGCAGTGTGGTGGGCTAGACAGACGATCAGACGTTCATAAAGGGAGTTCCATCTTAGAGTTCTGACAACAACCACTCATGTCAATCATCCAGCTTCTACTGCCTTCCAGGCTCTCTCTTGCTTAGCTACAGAACGTATGCCTTACTGTAAGTATCGTTTAGTATACAGACGCACGCGCTCATCGATCCTACGCCCTACTCCGTGCAAGTAGCCCATCGAGCAACTAAGTACCATGACAGCCTCGTGGCGGCGCTACGTACAGGCCCTACATTCACCTTCTCCTGCACCCATTTCTCTCTGTGTGCGGCCATACCTATGTGCCCCCCTAGGAGACGCATTCCTTCTACTATCTGCAGGTCGAGGACTAGGGCCTAGGTTGGGGAACTCTGCAAAAATCTCCTTGGCTTTTTGCTTAAATTTCGGGAGCATTGCGAGGATCAACTTGTCAACCTCCACTACATACCCTGCTGCTAGCCCCTTCATGACTAACTCCTGCAGCTACGCTCTCAACTGGCGCAATCAGCCAGTATTTGACGCGTCATCCACATACCATAGCTGGTGCCAGTATCTCTAGGGGGGATCGGGTTCCTGCTGTTATTTCTTTTTTTTCCCTATTCTGGCGGCCACCTCTACGCTCCATCTGTCCGCTGTGAAAAACCAGTTGCTTCCGTTGTAGGCCGACGTAGAAGCGGCTGAAGAGAACGATGCTGTGCAATGCGAGTTGCCGAGGGGTGCTGAGGAGGGGTATGAGTGGGGGGAGGAGGAGGAGGAGGAGGCGGAGGAGGAGGAGGGAAAGCAGGAGGAGGAAGAGGAAGAGAGCGAGGAGGGGGCGGAGGAGGAAGAGGAGGAAGAAGAGGAAAACGAAGACGATAAAAGGACTGATGTCTGTCTACCTGTCGTTTATGTCTGATTGTCCTCTCTTCCTGTCTGGTTAGGTGTATGAGAGCCTGTGGTAGTGGATGTGTGCTCTTCGTCTTCTTTAAGTTGTCCTCTGTCTCTCGCCTCTGGCTGTTTCTTCCTGTTTGCCTGGCCGCTCTCGCTTGTCTCTGACTGATTCTCTCTGGCTGCCTGTCTGCTCTCACTTGCCGCTAACTGATTCTCTCTGGCCTTCTGGCTGCTCGCACTCATTCCTGACTGAGTCTCTCTGGCTGGCTGGCTGCTCTCTCTCGTTCCTGCCTGTTTCTCTCTGTCTGCCTGTCCTCTCTCACTGGCCCCTAACTGATTCTCTCTGGCCGTCTGGCTGCTCTCACTCGTTCTTGACTGTTTTTCTCTGTTTGTCTGTCTGCTCTCACTCATCCTTGTCTGTTTCTCTCCGGCTGCCTGGCTACTCCCGCTTGCTTCTAACTGTTTCTCGCTCTCTGTCTGCCCGCGCTCGCTACCTCGGCGAGATCGGACGAGGGGGAAGATGGTGATGGCATACCCTGCCATCGGCATTTAATAAGATGATAAGATCATCTAAAATCAATATATGCATGCATGCAACAAAATTGCTTCGTGCTTAAATTGATGCCAAGCGTTAGAGATCCTTGAAAATTAATCGTGCTGAGTCTTATATTTAACAAAGTTTTTTAATGAATTGCAAACTTTGAATTTTCAAGTTTACCTTAACATATGGCTAAACCCTTAAAAAGTTACGCTTCATAGGTTCAATCACACTCTTCAGTCGACGCAATGATCATCGCAATCAATTTCAAAAGCTTTTCTATTCATGACACATAACACAACGTCACTGACAGTGTCACAGTGACACAACAAAATCTGTTAATAATGCGCGCACCTCATTCGTTTTGCAGGCCTTTCCTCATTTATGACCAGAAATTGTATACAATGAGATCGCAGGATTTCGTAACTGAGCCCTTGAACCTGTCAAAAAAGGGGTTGGGACTCTTCGATCGCCACCTTAACCCACCACAACCCGTACTGTCCCTATGGACTGCAAATGTACGCCTCCTGTTACCACTCCCCTGCCAAAACATGTAGGAAACCATCAGGTGGCATCCGAAGAAAACCTCCGTCTCATTCATATGCATCCAATCGGGTTGCCTGTGTCATGTCCAGTTTCCTTGATACTCATCCTGAAGAAGTTTCACGAGCCTGAATTGAAACCCAATCATGAAAGAAACACGAGAAGACGAAGAAAGCATGCATAGATGCACACCTTTTTGGACACAATGAGGAAGAGTTCAAAAGAAATCGGGCATGCTGTGATTTGCTCACACAGTGACAAGGAGGAGGAAGGGAAGGTACGATGCATGGAGGGATAAAAGGCATGAGCCTAGAGAGAGAATAAACGAGAAAAGCGAGTAACAGAGGAAGAGGAACAGAGTGTTGCTCAAAATTCTTTGTATTCGCTTACCCTCTTGACAAACAAATTGTGTTTCTTTTCTTGTCTCTTCTTCCTGAATTCTCGAGACGCATATGTGACACGGATCCGGTCTTCAGTGGGTCCTTTCTCTCCTCCCTTCTCTCGTCGTTCATTATTTCCATTCTCCATCCTTCCTGTCTTCTAGCAAAGACAGAAATTTCCCCAAAAGATCTTCCGCTCTTAGGCAGTGTCCTCCGCACAGGGAAAAACGGGCATGCTGACAAGAAGAAGAGTGCCTGCAGTCCTTAGATTGATCTAAAGGTAATCCAACGATCAAAATATAGTCGATACCGCTCCACGACTAGAGTGGCAATGGCAAAGAAAGAGAAATTTCAGCTCTTCTTGAATCGTACAAGCCTTTCTGCCTTTCCTCCAACAAGCAGGGGACAAAAGAAAAGAAAAAGAAAACGTCACATGACTCTGCACTGCATGCATCATTCTGCTGAAGGCGGAATGAAGTGAAACCACCCATCACATTGATCGACAGCGATGTGGTGACATTTCATCAGTCTTTCCCCTCCTGTTTCCTCTCTTTCTGTGACCTTCTCTGGGTCAACGGCGGGGCAAATTGACCCCCAAATCTTCTTGCAGGACGTCAGTATCCCACTCCGGGTCGTCCTCTGTCACTCCCTCGCGCCCACCTGCACTTCCGACCTGCCTCCTCGCAGATCCCCCCAAATTCACAGTTTTGCTTTCTTCCCTCTCTTCTGACTGCGACTTTCTCAGGCCCCCCATGCCTCCTCCTAGTCCTGCTTCTCCCCCTCCCCCCCCTCCCGACTTTGGAGACCTGGTAGCAGAGACGGGTCGTGAGGACGTCGGGGAGTGCCTGTAAGCAGCGTGTCTGGAAGTCACAGGTGAGTTCCGATGCGCCGCTTGTGAACTCCCACGCACACCATGAGGGGTGAGTGCGCCCTTGAAAGTGACCGTGGCGTTTGCTGAGGGAAGAGATGCGAAACGACCGGACCTTCTCGATTCTCTCTTCTCGGTTGTTGGCGATTCGTTGTGTGTGTTAGTTCTCCGAAGACTCGGGTTCCGCCTCTCGTGTGTGTGTGAACCCTCATGGGCGGATACCTCCGCAGGCGATGCACTGGCCTCATGGAGGTCACTGTTGTGCAGAGCCAGACCGAGCTGAACGGCCACATCCCCTGTGGAGGTGTTGAGGAGAGGCCTCCTCCGGAAAGCTGGGGAAACGTCGGGGGACTCATCGTCCCTGTCGCTCTTTTCTTCGTCCCGGGAGTCAGAAGAGATCAGAGACATTCTCTTCTTCTGCACACACACACACACACACACACACACACACACACACTTACACGTACATTGACGGAACAAGGGTGGGGACAAACAGACAGGCACGCAAGCAGCTGGGAGGACAGGCATGCATGCAAGCAGGCAGACAAAGAGAGTCACGCAGGCGGACAGGGAGGCAGGCAGCCAGTCAGGTAAACACACAGACAAATGAAGTAAGACAGAGCAGAGACAGACAGACACAAAATGACAGACAAACAGACTGCAACATAGACAAGCAGACGACAGACATTCAGACAGGCAAGCATGCAGGCCGGCAAAGCACTATGCGGAAAAACAGGCAGGCAGGCAGGCAGGCAGGCACATAATAGACAAGGCAGACCGACCGATGACTCTCGAAGCTTTGGGTCGAACATTCTTGAGTCTTTCCTGTCTCTCGAGTTTTCGATCACCTCAATACCTCCACAGGAAGAGCAGAGGCAGCACCAGGGTCGTACCACCCTCCTATGGAGCAGCTGCGGGTAGTAATTTCGGAAGAGCTTGAGGAGCCGTTTGCGCTCCATTGCTTCCATGTCAAACAGCAGGCGTTCGTACTTGAGAATGAACCTGCAGTGGAGCAGTCATCGAATCATCGGAGGCGCATTCCTTTCGTCACAGTGTGATACACACTTCAAAAGAAAGGGCAAATGAGTTAGGCGTTTGGAGGTCTGCTTTTAGGCATTTGAACGTAAACTTGCACCATCCGAAATGCTGTCTGTGTGGGGGCAATCTGTGTGGGGGCAATCTACTGCAGGATGGTCACAGGGGTTGGATAGCAAACTGCTTTTGGATGACCGTACTTGCAGCCTGGCATTCCTCATTCGTTTCATGCGCTTTTTTTTTGCTGACCGATTTGGGTTTCTCCACACACGAAAATGTGTCTTAGTGAAAGTTTTGTCTGGGTCATTTCTTTTTCTGCGTGATTCTCACTCTGTCCTCTCTGTTGTCCCACCACAAAACAAATATTTCCCACATTCCCGGACGGACCAGCAGAATGCCACCGGATCCTTAGTGAGAGGGAAGGGCTCAATCTGCAGTCCGATGCTCTCGACGCGTTTCACTCTTTTGATCACGGTCTGTGCTGGCAGCCCAGCAAACGTTGCCCTGAGACCAAGGAGCGCGTGCTGAAGGGGACCAGCGACCCGCCTCCAAACGAAAAATCCTCCACAGACCTTGATCGTCAATGCCAGAAAGATGATCAGGGACATCGAGGAAATTCGAAGGGCTCTGCAAACAGACCATCTCCCGCAGGTGAAGCCTTTTGTTTCTCGATATACATCTACAAAAACAGCCAGTGAGTCGCATTTCCTGTTTACCTGCCCGTTCGCATAGTTCGGTGCCTCTCTTGTCGCTGTCTCTCTTTCTCTCCTTGCCTGTCTGCTGTCATGCTGGCGAACCGCCTGCCTTGCTGACCTTGTGGGGTCATCTGCGCCCTCCCAGACCCCCCGCACCAGGAACACGTCGTCATAGCGGTCCGAGGTCGGGACGAAGTTGATCAGGTCAGGAGGGGCCTGCACAGGACGAAATGTGTGTGTGTGTGTGTGTGTGTGTGTGAGTGTGTGTGTGTGTGTGAGTGTGTGTGTGTGTGTGTGTGTGTACGCGCGCGCGAGACAGAGAGAGAGATGGCAAGAAAGCCGATATGCCTGAATCACTTCGTTGAACATGTGCACCGACTCTGTACGGATACACATGGGGGGAGGGGGGTAGAAGTAGAAGCGTGGACGCACAAAATGCTAAAAGGATGGGGGGTGGGTGGGGAGGTTTACGAGTGGGGAGCTTATTGCAAGTTTGGGAAGACCAAGTTGCGCATCACTTCGTGGCTGCAGCTCAAGTCTACGATTTGATTTGAATTTGCTCGACTGAAGCCTCATAGAGCAAGACGAGTCGCATCTAGAAGAAGAGTTACCACTGCACAGGAAATGCAGGAGACACAGCTCCGTTCCCGCAAAACAAAAAGCGAACGAAGTGCGACGAACCTGGACTGCAGAGACAAAGTAATTCCGATTTCGAAGTATCATCGTCACTGTCTCTCTCGCCCCCCCTGCTGCTCTTTCCAAGAGTGTGGACAATTGATCTTCCTGCCCGTCTGCAAGATCTACATCTACCCTTAGCTCGGAAGTTTTGTAGGCCTCATCTTGTCTCAACAATTCCTTTTGAGGCTCTACTAATTGTCGAACTCCCGTCATTAACGCTTCGGCCCCACTGAACTCTCTGGGTTCGCTGAGAAGTGACCCGAGAAGAATGGGTTGACGGTTTGGGCTTCCCTCCTCTCCGGTTAGTGTGTACACAGCCACGTACCCTGACTGAAAGGATGTCATCGACCACTCATTGACCGCCGTTTTTCCGTTCAGCATGTCGGCAGACACAAGAACGGCTTTAACCGGTCCGGTCTTCGAGGTGTCAGAGGAAGCGTAAACAGGGGTGGCAGTGAACCTGCAGGTATGAAGAGGTCATTCCAACTTGATTTACCGACTGATCGGCTCATTCATGGATTCGTATTTTTGTTCGTTGTTTGGTGAAGTCATTGATCCCCTGGATGCTCAGCCGACTAACTGGTTGGCCGGTCGCTTGATATGGAAACGGAAGATCGCGTTCTGATTGTCTTGCCACCTGGAGGGAAAATTATCATTTGGCCACACTCATAGGTCAACTCAACTCAAACACATGCAACTCTTTCAAAGGCACTGCTTGAAGACTCGAAGAGGATCCTGAAGGGTCGGACAAGACTTGATAACTGAAATTCTGGATTATACAACTGACCTTCCGACAATGGGGGCATCCTCTGCACTGCACCTGTCTGCCGCAGCCAGCTTGGACACCGAGAATTCGGCATCCGTATCCGACAGTCCTGTGTACCCGAGGAGCGAAAGCTTGTCGTCCCACTCTGGTGCACCTATCTGGCTGAAATCCGAGAATGGGATGGCGTCTGTAGCGATGATCTGCTTTCGATGAGCGACCACCCTTGAGGGCAGGTCGTTGAAGTCGTAAATCTGACCCTCGAATGATTGATCCAGGGCCGTAGCCACTGCCATCACCCACATATCGGGAACCTGCATGCCGGAGAAACAAATGAGACCAAAAGTGGATTTGATTTTGCTGACAGCTTGCTGATCGGTCAGTCTGGCAGGTCGGCAGGAAAACAGGAAAGCAGGAAGGAGAAACGAAGAGGGAGTGACTCCAAGATCCCGGAAGCAGGAAGAAACGTTAACCAAGCAGCGATCGCCCAGGAGAGAATTGTTCAGCGATGTGGGATCTATCTTTTTGTCTGAAAATCCCGCTCCCCCTTTTTTATGTTTCCTTCTGTGCATGGAAGTCGGGTTCCATAACTCGTGCAGAGCAGGCAGCCCACCTTGACCATCATTGCGAGTTCAATCTTGCGAACGTTGACTTCTCCATTTAGGGCGCTCCTGACTGAGGAGAGGTAGGAAGACGAGGAGACAGATGTAGGGTCGGAGAGGGAAGAGAGACCCCTCACGGCAGCGTTGGAAGAAACGCCGCGGAACCCGAAAGCCATCTGGTTCACCTGCACGCACATACACGCACACGCGCGGATATACTCACGCCCACGTACTCACACACACGCATGCACACACACACACACACACACACAGAGGGAGAGGAAGAGGGAGAAACCGCACCAGAACCATTGGAACGAACAGAGTTTTAAGGGACACCTAAGGAGGGATCCACAGAGAGGTCAAGGATACAGAGGAGCCCTTTCTGGACAGAATTTCTACATCTGGTGGCCAAGAATTTCGCAATTTGCAACCCGGCGGACGGCCACAAACTTGAAACTGTCCCTCTCTCCCTGCCTACCTTCCTGCCTGTCTGTCTGCCCACGATTCTTGATCATGTAGGCAATCGACAGCATCCCCGCCTCGTCAATAGCGTTGCTCTTCAGATCCGAAGTGAGGAGGTTCAATGACAGCCAGAGCGTGAGAACCATGAGTATTAGACCCATGACATTCACGAGAGAATCTAAAAGGAGGGTTCTCAGAGACGGGAGACGCCACTTGGCAACAGCCCTGAGAAATTGGTGGCGGTCTGATATTACCTGTCGGTTGAGTTCTTTCACTCGTAACTCTATCTCGTCGTCATAGTAGTCGGAAAAATTGTCAAGATCGAAGAGTTGCGAGTTCTTCTCTTGCAGTGGTGGCTTGACTTGAAATTGTTTGTTTCTGTTCTTTCGTGCTTTTTGTTGCAGTTTTCGCTCTTTCTCTGCCTTTTCCTTCTCTTGCCGTTTGCTCATATAGAGCGGTTGCCCCGAGTGTGTGAGCCGATAAAGCTCTTCTCGCCCCGCCAAATACGATCTCGCTGGTTTGGCAGCTCGCCACACGGGTAATAGCGCTCCAATGAAAACGAAAATCACACCAATAATATCTGCTGCCCTACTAAGAGCCTCCAGAACACGAATCAGGGTGAAAAAGGCGCGTACGTTCTCTCTTTCTACGAAGAGCCCTCGAACGATGAATGCCGTTCCCCCTTTCCGAAGCACCTTATGTTCCTCTGGAGCCTCCCAGTTCTCAAACAATCGAGGGTTCACTCTCTTCCCCAATAGAACCAGCTCCTGGCCTGCAAAATGCCCCACAGAAGTTTGTCTCTCCCCCTCTTGAGGAATGCAGTCGTGTGCTTGCGGAATTCTGCTTGCAATAGATTCAGAGGGCTCTTTGTAGTGGCTTCTTGACGAACGGACACATTTTCCTGTAAGGCATGTGAAAAGGAAGGCGGGCAAGCTTCCCGAAGTACAAAAACTAGTGTGCAGAGACAGCACAAAAAACCGGTTGACCGACCCTCAATAAACCCGGTTCCAAAGACAATGTCTGAGCCAGAGTGGCCTGAAGTTGCTTGGAGTCGTTTGACCAGCTGCAAATGTACGTAC
The DNA here is from genome assembly GCA_018398765.1 of Chromera velia. Classification (NCBI taxonomy): domain Eukaryota; family Chromeraceae; genus Chromera; species Chromera velia. The sequence goes on along the minus strand of JAHBMJ010000826.1, from coordinate 20,696 downwards.
ACACACACACACACACACACACACACAGAGAGAGAGAGAGAGAGAGAGAAGCACACGCAACGAAGGATGAATGCAGACGCGTTTGCTGACAGACAGAAGGATCCGGTCAGAGGGAAACATGGTATGAAGAACCGGCAGGCACATGAACCAGGAAAATCAAAAGGTGCAGATCGAGGCGTACAGATGCCTGAGTCCCTCTCTACACAAACAGCGTACTTGCCTCCCGATGGACCGCAATTTTCCCTCCTCTCATGCAGCTTTGACTTTTCTTTCCGTCTCTGTCTCTCATACAGCTGTAAAGTTGCTGCAATCCCGACACCTCTTACCCAGTTACGCTCATGTAAACCTAAACACCCAGGGACCGACCCCGTCCATTCCCTCCACATGCGAGACGGTTGCTTTTGGAAGCCCGTTGTTCTTGAAGAACTCCGTGACCAGACGGGGACCCGCCACTCCCGGAGAGGAGAGGAATACAGCCGCATAACCGCTTCCAATCGCATTCACGACCCTCTCTGGAACTGCACGTGGAATGGAGGGAAAGCAGGAGGAAGATGACGTTCAAGGGATGAGCAAATACAGAAAAGAGTTAAAGCAGTCCTCAAGTTGGTCCTGAGATGCTTCAGAGATGTTCAAAGATTCAGTAGGACTTTTTCAATCTGCTTGCTTCCGCTGCAAGTCGAATTCAAAGGCCGGCAATTTTGGGGATCCTAAGTGCACATTGGAGGAAGAAAATTACATCTCTCTCTTCCTGCTTGAATATCTTCGCGAATCACTCCATAGAGAATGGATTCTTTTGAGTGGTTCTTTGACATCAGAGTGGCTGACTGATCAAGTCACTTTCTTTTAACTGACTCGCAGCCTTCCCGTCTACGACATCTCCCGCCACCAGGATGCCCAAGAGTTTCCCTGAGGAGACTATCGGTGTGACCATCCATCGAATCAGAGGATCTGCACCTGTGTCCCAGGGGTGGAGGCGGGGAGTCGGGTCTGCCCCGGTGCCCGACTCTCTGTGAATTGGGGGGCTCTGCAAACAAACAGGCACACAGACACAGGAAGTCAATTACGGAGACACGCGTACAGGAGGTGCGACCGAGCATGTGTGGTTGATGAGTGACAGGTATTATTAGTTTCCCAACATGCATATAGAGAAAGACTTTATCCGCCTGACCTCTTTGCGGAAGTCCGTGAAGGGAAGGATGTCTGTGGCCTTAATTTGCCCGAGATTCCAGTGATTCCTCATAATAGTCACAAGACCTGCAGCCGAAGGGACAAACGGATGAGAGTAGCGACAAACAGGCTCAAATTACATCGGTGAAATGACCCCAAAAAAGAAACCCTGTCAGGCAAAAATATCGTTCCGGAATGATTTTGGTTTGCGTTCCAGCACCATTGAGGTCGACGGGAAGACGGGTAGGCCCACAGACACACAGACGGTAGGCAGAAGTGGCCGACAGGGAGGCAAACGGGGAGACCAGGATGCGCAGAAGAAGTTGCTGGTGAAGCCCTTCACACAGAGGAAGATCGGCGATAAGGCAAACGGCCGGGGAAACGAAAAGAAAAGAACGCACCCGCAGGATCCCAAAGTTCCCCCGTTCGGTTTTGGTTTGCGTTCACCACGATCATTCCGTTGGCGTCGAGCAGAGTCGCATATTCAATTTTTCTGTTGGAGATTTCTGCAGAGAGCGCCGCCTTCGATGCCGTTTCGAGAGTCGCGATGTCCGTCCAGTTGGCTGACGAGCCTAAGGCTCTCTCTTCCAGCAACGCTTTATGGTTCGGGTTGCGTGACTGGCCCTTGAATCCGAACCCGATCTGGTCCATCTTCAGGCCTGCGCGGTGGAACAGGGGATCAACATGGGAACGGATTAGAAGGCAAAGCAAGAGCGACATCGTATAGAAGTCAACATAGCATACCCACACACGTCCAAAGACACGCAGACAGACAGACAGACAGACAGACAGACAGAGAGACAGATCGTATGGTTTCTCCCCCCCCCCTCTTCACAGACAGACAGACAGAAACACAAACAGACGGACAGGACACACAGACACAGACACGACACACACAAACACACACACACACACACACACACACACAGAGAGAGAGAGAGAGAGAGAGAGAGAGAGAGAGAGACAGAAGAGAGAAGGAGAGAGAGAGAGAGAGACGTGCGGGTGTACAGTTGCCTAAACAGATATTCGTGAAGGCACCCAAGAGCAAAGTGGAGGACACGAACAAAGCATCTGATGACATTGCTTTGCTGCATGTAAAAAAAAGGGAGATGCCTTCAAGGAGCTGCCTAAATGCACCACACCGCCAGACCTTTTGCCCCGTCTACTTGAAACCAAGAGAAGTCAGTTAAAAGCAAAAACAGCGAACGAACCGTAGGTGACTTCCAACAGATGCAGCTGTGGGGTTGCTTTTCCCATTCGTGTAAACTGAAACGCTGCAGAGAAGACTGCGGACTCTGCGTATGTCATTGCGATGATCAGAATCTCCAGAAATCCAATCGCAAGAGAGACTTTCAGGAGAAGGCTGGAACGATGCCACCAGTCAGAGAAGGGACGCACAAAAAATATTCGCTTCATACACCAGTCCTTAGCCCCCCTGTACGCCCTCTTTTTCTGCATCGATTGATCGCTTCCATCGGATTTATTTGTCGTCCCGGCGCCACCGGTATGGGAATTGGTTGTACGGACTCCGCTGTCGGCGTCTGACCTTGAAAACTGCCCGCCGTCCGATGCCGTCATCTTACCCCCCTTTTCTCTTTTACTGCTGTTCTCCCCTGGAGCAGGCTTGTGCCCGACGGGACAAGTGGTATGTTTTTGTAAGTAGGCAGTTTCGCTCGTCTTGTGCCGGATTCGTTAACCGTGCTGCTATACTTGTCATTCAGATTCAGATATATAGGAGAAGTGGGTGTATGTTTCACACTTTCTCCTTTAAGACGATCGAAGGGTGCGAAAGTGGTATTCGGCTGGCTGGCAACGTCCACAACGATTCCCTCTACTGCATGCTCTCTCGGCTTAGTGCTGAGTGTCAGAAGAACTGCCAACCCCTCGATCTGCTTACCCCGGCCTTTCTGACCTGCATGCTGACCTGCATGCTGAAACAGCAACATGCATGCAAGGCCGGGCTTTTATACGCGTGCATGTGCATGCATGCCGCGCGCGGGGGGGGGGCCGGGGGGGCTGCAATGCCGCTGCATGCAGGGCGGTGAAGCTCGCATTCGCGCGAGTCAGTCCGTGTCGATCGGTCCGGCCCTGAAAAAAAAAAAAAAAACCGCAATTATGCCCGGTCTGACACCTTCGATCCGTTCGAGATCGAAGCGTGTACATACGGCGAAGTAAGCTCGTTGGAGAGGGAGAAGACCCATCGTTTACCTTTGCACACCTCGACCTCAAACAAGTGTTCTTACAAGCTTGTGGACTCGCAAGAAGCGCTGCTCGCCGGAACCAAAAAAAAATGTTCAAAAGTGTTGCTGTAAGGACCTTCTCCCTTTGCGCGGTGCTGGAGGCAGCCGCACAAGTCCGCCCACGGAAATTGTACTCTGTCGTCTTCGTCTACAATGAGGACAAGACAGAAATGCTCATGGGGTACAAAAAGATTGGGTTCGGTCAGGGAAAGTACAACGGATTTGGGGGGAAGAAGGAAGATTGGGAGACGACGACCGAGTGCGCCTATCGTGAACTGGCTGAAGAGAGCGGTTTGATTGCCCACAACATGAAGCTTGAGGGTCTTCTCCGCTCAACCCGGGAGGAGCCGGACTCTCTGTTGATGGATGTGTACATGTTCAGCACGGACAGATGGGAAGGGACAATAACGGAATCCGACGAAATGGCTCCGGTCTGGTTTCCCGTCTCCGAAATTCCATTTCACAGGTGGGCGGGGTTCCGTGGAGAAGCAATAAGTTCCACGTTGGCAGCTGCTTTGCAGAAGTCTGGTTTTCCCCGACTCCTCCTGTTGTTCAATTGGTCTCGAGTCTGTTCTCTTGCACCTAGCGAAACTCATACATCGTTCTTCTTTTGTTTTCTTTCCGTCTCGAGGAGAGCCCCGTCTCCGCTCTGGCCTTGCGCATCCCCTTTCTGTGACGTGGCTCTTACCGTCTCGAGCGATGACTCTTCTTTTCTCCCGTTTGTTTTGGGCAATCCTGGATTTCCTTCCTTGCTCTCTTCCTCTGTTCTCTTTTCTTCTTTCTCCCTGTTATCACAGCATGTGGCCAGACAACAAAGAGTGGTTCAACTTGATTCTTGAGGACGAGAGGTTCATCGCCTCCTTCGTGTACAACGACAGGGACGAGGTGGTGGCAGGGGATGTGCGGGTTGTCTCTGATGAGGAGATCAGTGAGACACTCAGAAGGGACGATGCCATCGGAAATGTTCACTCGGGGTCAACCGTGGAAGCCCCCTCCCTGACCCAGCCAGCGCCCGTCCGTCAAGGCGCGTCTGTATCGTCCGATCATCCGATCTCCGAGCATACGGGGGAGCAGGAAGAGGAGCAGCTGCCTGTGGCTGTGTATGAGTGGGGGCAGGCGACCGACGCTTCTCCGGCTCGAATGGAGACGGCGCAGTCAGCAGAAAGAGGGGACGAGGATAGGGAAGGGGGGGCATCAGCTTTGACGGCTTTGGTGCACGAGATGGCAGTTCAGCACCACCAAGAGGCTTCCTCTTCGGCTCCCTCTGTCGAAGAAGAGGATGAGGAGGTTCGGTCTCTCTCTAGTCTTCGGGCAGGCGCATCAGGAGGAACCAGAGGGGGGGCTTCAAGAAGCAAAAGATGGTTGGGGAATGGGCGGCTCGCGAGTCAGCTTCAGACTCTGGCTGCATGGCCCTTTCGATGGTTCAGGAAGGGGGCAGCAGAGGCTGAACCTGGTACAGCGACCGTTGCCCGTGGGTGAATGAAAGAAAGAACGAAGCAATGAATCAATGAGTGAACGAATGAATCGATTGACAGATGGAAAAGATCAAGCAACCTAGGCCTCTGTCTTTGATGGATGCTTTGAATGAGTCGATTGGTCTGTCTGCCCGCCTGCCTGCGTACCTCGTTGTATTCAATTGAGCGATGGGGGTGGAAAGACCGGAAGAGAGGTTTGTATCATATGTTTGTACGCACCCCGCTGCATTTCTCATTCCTTGTGTCCATCTAGGATGGGAATGGGTCTCTGCGGTGTGGCGTCTGGCGACTTTGTCTGTCTCTTTACATCTGCATCCGCACTCCGCTGCTTTTGTCATTGTCGTTTTTGTCTCCCGCGTCCGTTGGCTTTCCCTTCCCGTCGTTGGCTGGGCTCCTCCAGGCCTCGTCTTTTTTGGGTCACACGTGCCGAGTTGGTACGTCCCTTCTTATTTAAAGGTGACACACAATGTCCTTGATGTTCTACTTTCCTCTTTGCTTTCTCTCTCTCCTTTTCTTTTTGCCTTTCTCTGTCTCTCTCTCTTTTTCTTTGTCCTTCTCCCCCTCTCTCCCCTTCTCCGTCTTTCTCTTTTTCTCTCTCCTTTTCTCTCCTCCTTGTCCTCCTCCTGCTCTCTGTGTCTCTCTTTCTGTCGCTCGCTGTTTCGTTGAATGGAATAAGGACTCTTATACGATCCTTGAACAAAGCGTGTGTTTACGTGCATTTTCCATCCGATTGGGAAAAAATGGTTGCATTAGAAATGGTTCCGAAAGATAGAGAGGGAAATGATGAAAAGGAGACCGGCCGAGAGACTCGACTGAACTGGAAGACGCCCTGTGGGGGGTATTTTGGGGAGAGGGGGGGCAGGGCTTCGATGATTCAGCCTGTCGGCCGGCAGAAAAGAGAGTCTACCTTAAGATGGAAGCAGAAAGGAATTCTGCGAGAAGGTAAAGGAGAGAAAGGAAAGGAAGGGGGGGTTGCATACAAAAAGGCTGAAGAGGAAGAAAAAAGCGGCTCGATGAAAGGGGGTGATCAACGACGTCAAATGAATCAAGCAACACTTCCACTTGTGATTCGGTCTGTTAAGACGGACAGACAATTTCGTTCTTTGCGGGGTCAATGCAATGCATTCGTGACTGGGGATACGAAAAGGCGCTTATGTCTTTTTTCCTTCCTCCGTCGTTGATTCCATCCATGTTTCTTGTGTGTCAGTGTCTGTTGAAGAAGCGGTATCCTTGTCCATGCGATGCGTAGCCACAAAACTTTTTTTTTCATGCTGCTTGCATGTTTCTCCACACTTGGCGCTGCTATCTTGTTGTCACTGTCATGTCTAATTGTGCCCCTACTTGGCCACGAACTTGAAATGAATGCTTAAACGAGATCTCGCGTCACGTAGCTGTTGTCGTCCGTTTTGGGCCTTTTGGCAGGCTGAAGCGGTGCGTTGTTTTGTGGAAGGAGTGTGTACTCAAAAAGAAAGATGGATGTCTTCCAGTGACTTCCACCATGCAACATGTTTTCAATAGCTGTACTGACTAGTGTAGACTAGTGTACTGAGTGCTACTGACTGGTGAATCAGTGCATTGGCCCTGATCAAGCTATCCCCCTCGCACTGCTAGCCATTGAAACGGGTGGATGTCAGATTCAAGTTAGATTTCACTTCTTTTAGTTCGGTAAACGTAAATATAGCAATTTTAAAACAATAACTGTATAACAGAAATGAGCTATTGTTGCATAAAATTGCCATATGAATCATGACTTATATGAGTAGAAATTAACTGTAGAATTGAGATTATTGGTCATATTACCGTTATAAAGCGTACTAGCCTAGGTGCTAGCAAGCGTATGACCTAATGTTTTAATTTGTTTTATATATGGAGTCGACAAAATCATAGTGAAGCTAGGAATATGGCCATGCAGCTAGCGTAAATTCATGTTATTATTATTAATTAATTAATATTACGCGGCTTTATGCCGAGACGCTAGCCAAGACGATGCATAATCGAAGCCAAATAGGCCATACGCAGATTTGGAGTCCAAGGACGGACCCTGGACGGTTAGACCTACAGTTGGACCGGAGCCACCATGAGTCCGTGACGGGGCTAGACGCTTTAGTAGACGGGAAGAGGGTGACTACGGTTACAAGTATTATATGAGGTACCTACTGAGGTATGTGAGGGGCATTCCGCCTAATAAGAAAACTGAGTAATAAAGGGCTGGCAAGCGTCAGGCAGATGTGGGCTGGACGGGGGACCCGGGCCACATAGCGTGCATGGGTGTATCACGAGGCCGCGCATCATGAAGTCGGGCATGCTTTCATTAAGTGATTTCAGTGAAGTGTATGCTTGATATGTCTGCTTCACGTCATCACTAAGAATGCTCGAGATTGACATTAACTGCTAGACCAAACTAACCAATGTCTATCAGACTTTGACCACCTGTATCTAATAGTACTAAGACTCCCGTAAAACAGCTTACATCTGGTAGTTCAGAGCCTCGTTCCACCCTCAGTGAAGGGAGAACGCTCTTGTTGAATTCAGTGTACTCAGACTGGTTTAGTCTACCAACTGTCGACTCCATACATCGATGGAAGGTGTGACAGAGGATGTACCGGCTCCGGGGATTCTGCAGATCGTCGGAGCCATTGAAGGACTGTCTCAGCGGATTGACTCTATACAGGCAACACAAACCTGTATGGAGAAACTCTGCAATTACTTGTTTCTCAAGCCCCTCAGGAATCTGTCCAGGCAACGGTGACGTCACCTGCCATTGTGCCAGCCCAAAGTATAACTGCGTCCTCGTTGTACTACATAAAGCTGTACGAGGCCCCTGCTCTGTTCTCTGGAGTGAGGGCCAAGCTGACCAGGTGGTTGAAAGACGTAGAAGACTTCTATAAACTTGAGAAAGTGTTGGACCTGGACAAGGTACTGGTGGCAAAGAACAGAATATCCCAGGACCTCAAGGAATGGTTTGACCTCTATAAGGTCGAGAAGGGACCATTCCAGAACTGGGAGTCGTTGAAAGCTGCCCTCATCGAGCACTATTCAGACACACTGGCCAGACAGAAGGCCAGAAAGGACCTGAAGAAGTTCCGATGCACTGGAGCTGGGGTTGACGACTACAACAAGCGATTCAAGCCACTTGTCGCGAAACTGAAGGGCCGGTTGATCAAGGAAGACATCGTTGAAGACTATATCTCTGGTTTACCAGTAGATGTCCACCTTGAAACAAACAAGGCGCACCCGGTCAACTTGGTCATCGCCATGAAGATGGCAAGCGAGCTTGAGGTCTTTCTCTCTGGTGGAGAAGGACCGCGAGGCGGGGCACGAGACTTGCAAAGGCCAAGTGCCTTCGAGAGTGGTGGGGAGAGTGCTCGACGCAACTCTCCACTGGGACAAGAGGAAGGGCCCGTCCTCATGGACCTGTGTGGGGTCCGTCAACTCCCACCACCACTTACACCGGCAGAGAGGTCTCTCTGCATTGCAGAGGGAAGGTGTTTCAGATGCTGCCTCGCAGGGCATACTGCTAGGCAGTGTCCAAGTCCCTTCTTTGGACTTGGTGGAAACTTCTCTGGAATGTGGAGACTCACTGGCGGAGAGAACCTTCGGGGCTCGCAGGACTATGGGAGATTCCGTGGAGACTTCAAGCCGGGGGGATAGGGGCAGGGCAGAAGTAGATACCAGGGAGATCGTAGAGGGTTTGGAGCTCCATTCCCGACCGCCCAAGCATGGCCACCTCTGGGCCAGTCATAGTGGAGAGGGGGACGCAGAGACGGTGGTCCCAGAGGAAGAGGAAGAAGTGGAAGGAAGCCGGCAGGTAGGGGAGTTTGAACGATCTACGGAGGTTTCGAGACGGATGAGGTAATAGGAGCAGAGAGACTCGAAACTTGTGGTCAGTGCCCCAAGATGGGAGGAAGCCCTGAGAATGAAGACGTGCCAATGGAAATGATAGAAGAGGAAAATGAAACAGGGGTCCGTCCGGGGTTGTTTATGTTTTTAGGTCGAGTGGCTGGTGTACCTGTCAGAGTTTTGGTTGATTCGGGTGCACATGATATTTATCTTGACCGTCGTTTGGCCCATGCTCACCATCTCTGTGTGTGCAGATTGAGACGACCCGTCAACTTGCACGGTGCCCTCAAGTCCTCGAAGACTTGGTCGGTCTGTGAGTGTGCACCCACAGTGCCGATCAACATTCAGAGATATCAAGAGACAGTGGGTATAATATTGACTGACCTGGATGAGTGTGATTTGATCTTGGGGATAAAGTGGGGTCGTGCCTATGAGCCTAAAGGAAAATTTTTCAAAACGGTCTCTAAGACCAAAACGGTCTCCAAAACAACCCTATTTTGCAGGCATGTTTGGGCAGTAAACAGTGGTTAAAAAGTAGAAACAGAGAGTTTTAAACATTCTGCAAGTACATTTTTGTATTCATGAATCATAGTTAGCAAGTGCTATAGAAAAAATATATTGCGCCTGCACGTATGACGGTACGTGACCGAGTGCAAGCCTGCGTCTGCGCGCCCTCCAAAATAATTAATAGTCCGCGGTGGCCGCGCACGCTGCGGCTCACAAAGCTTTTAAGAGGATTTAAAATCGGATCGAAATCTGATTTTGACGTATGCGTGTGGTAGCAGACTTTAGGTGGAACCTCAGCCGTCTCTTTTCTATTGGGCATGGGTTTATTTCTCCGTCTCGTTCTGTTAAGTAGGTTTTGTGGGTAAAATTGGAGAGGGTCGTCTTGCTCCCAATCTTAGGTCGACGTCTTATTCTGCTGCGTACCCCAATGCAAGCTTTCGAGCTCTTGCTTGCCTCGCTGGGGGAACTGGGGCTGTCTTCTTTCTGGTGAGTTTGAGGTTCCGTCTCCTCTCAGACGTGAGCTAGCCGTGACCCTCATTGCATTATATCAGGCGCTTGCCCACCTTTGCCCAAACTCCCATACTTCCTTATCTTTTTAGTATGTATGTGCAGGCAGGATTTGGGACTCTCACTAGGCTGTTTGAGGGAGCCACATCGGCCTTCATGTGAAAACGGGACCATGTTGACTCCAATACTAATTCCGACTCCAAATATTTTTAATTTTTTTCAGTTAATTAAAGTAAAATCACAATAATTCCTGATATTAAAACCATGTAAAAACATTTGTAAACATCTTTTTAAATTATAACATGTATGCTAAATCTATTTATATGTCATCATATTTTTTTTGTAGCAGCTAGTGTAGGGCGGTGTACTACTACTAGTAGTAAGATCTTGTATGTTTGTACCAGTGTGTCTATACTAGGATCTAGACTAGGATTTAGTTACTCGATCACATATACATCATAATGTTTTTTAAAAACCTTTTTTTAAAAGTTTCAGAAGATCGACTCAAAATAATTTACGCGATCAGAGTTAGTAAGAATTTTTTTTCAAATCAATTTTTTTTTTAGTTCCTACTTTTCCCTAAGGCTATACATCTATACTCTGGCTCCATTGTACTACATTGTACTCTATTGTGCTCTAACTTTGAGTCGATCATAGAAGCATGATAGTGCTGCAAGACTCTTTTTTTGCATAATCCCGGAAATGCCATAGATGAGAAACTGCTCCTTATACGGCTGCGCAGATACACAGACGCATACACACACACACACACACACACATACACACACACACACACATACACACACACACACCCCATGTCAGACTGGGTGCGCAATTTAATCAGAAAAGCAAAAAAATGACAATGTATAATTTTGTTTAAATCTGCGACGATATAGGTGGAGAGTTGGTGCGTTGATAGAGGAAGAATAGAAAAAATCCTTGGGCAGACTCAAGAGCAACTGACAAGTAACAGACGATCGGTAACACACACACACACATACACACATACATATACACATACACACACACACACAAGACATAGACATAGACACATACACACACACACACACACACACACACACACACATACACACACACACGTACGCACGCGCGCACACATATATACACACATACACACACATACACCGACTCACACATACACACACACCGACTCACATACAACCGACTCACATACACACACACACATATACACACACACACACACACACACACACATACATACACATACACACACACACACACACACACACACACACACACATGACTCAGACACAGACACAGACATAGACACAGATACAGACACATACATACACACACACACATACATACACACACACACACACGCACGCACGCACGCACGCACACACGCACACACACACACACACACACACACACACACATATACACACACACCACACACATACACCACACACATACACAACACACATACAACACACACACAACACACAACACACACACATACACATACACACACGCGCGCACACATGTACACATACACACACACCACATGCACACGCAAACGGACACACACCAACACATTGTACATAAATTAATACATACATATATATATATATATATACACACCCACCCACGTGCAGTACACATACACACCTACACTCACACACACTCAGATTCTGAGAGAGAGAGAGAGGTTTCTGCACGCACGCTGAAAGACATACATATGAAAGAGAGTCAATAGAGAACACCAGAAACAGGCAGAAAGGAGAGAGAAATGCGAAATAAAAAGGTTTTAAAACAATCTAGGCACTGGTATCTATGAATTTGTCTCTTCACATAGATATACACACACACACACATACACACACAGAGAGAGAGAGAGAGAGAGAGAGACACACACATACGCACACATGTATGTAGATGGAGGAACAAGGAAAGAAACAGACAATTAGAGTAGATATGTAAAGTCATGAAAGATGAGAACAAACTTGCAGGAAAACAAAACCTATACGGGAAGAACAATGTACTGACCTGAAAGTCGTGGCTTAGAGGACGGACCGGGTATGCATGGGGACAGACCTGGATGGTCGCTCCAACCTGCAAAAAAGGCACAAATCCGTATAAATGAAAGGAGAAAGAGAGAAAACATAAAAAACGGATTCATGTATCTCAAAGACAAACACCTAAACGAACCGTTTGTTCTCTTTCACTGCCGCATAATGGGGGCAAAAGCTCAGCCTGGCATCATGGATACGCCGGGCCGGGTAGGGGGCGGTCCCGGGCTGAGGGCGTCATACACATGGAGAAGAGGCCCGGAACGACGCAATGGACGCTGGCTAGAGCGAACGGGGAGGTAAAAAGCCCTATAAAATGGACTGCCTTACGTCCTAAAGGGTACCGGTGGCGGCTGTACCGCTCCTTCTGCCTTATCTCTTCTTTTTTTTTGCATCAACCATACCACAAGGCCCCCTCTGACCCCGTCCCCCCTTAAGGTACATTTCAGAGCTAAAGTGTACCTTAAGGAGGGGGTCTAAAAATTTTTTTTCGTGGTACAGAGCAGACGAACGCTTATTTTGGTACCATTAAGCGATTCCAGCAACTTTTTTTTTTGTACCACGAAAAAAAAAAATTTTTGGACCCCCCCCTTAAGGTACACTTCAGCCCTGAAATGTACCTTAAGGGGGGACAGGGTCAGAGGGGGCCTTGTGGTACGGTTGATGCAAAAAAAAAGAAGAGATGAGGCAGAAGGAGCGGTACAGCCGCCACTGGTACCCTCTAGGACGCAAGGCAGTCCACTTTTTAGGGCCTCATACATCCCCGTTCGCTCTAGCCAGCGTCCGTTGCGTCGTTCTGGGCCTCTTCTCCATGTGTATGATGCCTTTGGCCCGGGGCCCGCCCCCTACTCGGTACGACCCGTCCCGGCCGGCCCTACCCGGACCCCCTCTAAGTGCATACGCCCCTCCCCCCCGGGACCAACACCCTTTCACAAGCATGGAGGTCTGTCTCTCTTGCCCACATAACTTCCTGCTACTCCCTCTGCAGCCTTTCTGGGTCTGACAACCGCTTTGTGACGCCCGGTCCGGACCCTGGGCCGGACCCCGGCCCAACTTGTCCTAGTCCAGCCATAGTGATGGCCAGCCCCGGCCCGACACGAACCCAGACTGTCCTCTCTATCCGTCGATCCCCCAGCAGTACGTGGAGCTCCTTCTCTATCCCTTCTGGCGCCCGGCCGTCCTTTCTCTCTATTGCTTTCCGTACATGCCTCTCTCACACCTCGCCCCAAGCCATCACATGTCTCCCGGTGGCACTGCCGTGCAACCTTACCCTGCACCTCACCCCTCCAAGCCCCTAGAGCGACTGACCAAAGAAACAAAAGAGGCAGCCAACTGAGCTTCAGCTTCCCAACGCATACACAAGGAAGCTTTAAAGCCTGCATCCAGATAGACAGTGTGAATAGAATGAGGGCAAGAAAGAAAAAGAGGAGTGGGCATCTCTCTGACAGAACGCAACCGCTTGCCCAGCGTAACACAAAGAGACGTTTACAGCCAAACTCACAAAAAATCCTAGCACAAAGAGCTCCAGTTTCCCAACACATACATAGGCCTGTGCCCTCATAAATGGACTTTTGCCCTCAAGTCAGACTGCAATATTGTGATACCCTAAAAATTATTCTAGACATTATGGTTTGATAGCAAAGAAATACTAACAAAAAATATGATAAAGTAAAACTAGATTACCCAAAGTAATATAGAGACTTTTATATCATCTATAATTGTTACTTCTGTGCAAATCTGCTCAAATATGCTCAAAAGGCTGGTTGATTAGCTAAGGTGCATGGTGGGAAAAATTATGATCACCGCGGCACGTAGAAGTTAGTGAATGTTACCTGAAAAGAAATATACAGAAACAACACTAATAAATACGCTCAAAAGCAACGTTTAGCACCGCCAATCAAGTACAAAGAATTGATTTTTCTGTAAGGGAAACAGTGCAGGAAGGAGGGCTTCATAGCTAGGCTGGTCAGACCGGACAGGAGGCAGTCAGCAGGGGTCGGAGAGGATTCCGAAGAACAGAGCACAAAGACAACATAATCTTATTTACACAAAACTCACACTACACGGCGTAAAAGCTTACAAATCCTTCTGTGTGTGTCAATGAGAAGCTGTGAAAAAGAAAGACAAGTCCGTGGGTAGATCTAGATATTCAGAGGAAGACCAGTACGGAGTGCCACAAATGAGAAAGGATGAACGAGTAAGAAGCACTTGCGTCGGGATAGTATGGACCGCTTTCAAAGACTGACATACACGGAGCAAGTGGAAGATATTCAAATACATGAAAGCTGAGCGATTGGTCTGAGGTGAAAAATGTCTGGCACGACTGAGAGCTGTGCAAAGCTTCAGAAGAGGTGGTCAAAAAATGGAGGCTCCAGCAGACTCTCCATCGACCCTCTCTTAGTGACCTCCCTTGTAGGTTTCTGTCAAGCTCCTAGCAGAACAAAGAAGCTGGATGCTAAGCAAATCATCATGCAAAGCGAGAGAGCGAGCCGTGTTTCCTTAACTGACCGGCAGGTGTCCCCAATTCTCCGTCCCTAGCTCTGTCCACCCGGTCCAGCACCTGCAAACACGGAGGGACAGGCGTTCACGCTTTGTGCAGTCAAGGAAGCATTTCTGTCTAGCTTATTCTGTACGCACAAGGTCCCAAGGAAAAGACCAAGAGCTTGAGAAGCAGCGGGTCTGGACAGGCTGACCTGGGGTTGACCCGGGGGCTCCCAAACTGTGACCTGCAAGGAAAGAGTAAGGAGAGCGATGAGGGCAGCAGTGCTTTAACACCTAGATAAGGCCAGCAGCCCTTCCCCGCTTGAACAGGAGGAGCAGCAGCAAGCAGGAAGACGTTGGAAATAAGATCAAGACGGCTGGTGTCCACTGGACTCACCTGCAAGCTCCACTTCATGCCGATCCGAGGGGACCCAGCAACAGCCGTCTCCTCCAGAGCCCCGAAAGTGCACTCCAAAAAAAAAAGTCAAAACTGAGAAAACGCTCTGTCACATATCTTCTAAAACCATCAGAAGACATCTGACAGAGCGTTTTTTGTGGCAACATTTCTGTGGGAAAAGTCCGTTTGCTCAGAGGTTCAGGACTCCGCAGTTTTGACCCTGTGGACCTTCAAGAGACTTCAGACCCGATTGTTGGCCGACAGACTCGGACAGAGGCAAAGTCGGCTGCGTGCGTCGAGTGCCGCCACCCCAGCATGGCGACGGTGGCGGCGCCTTCCGCGCGGACCCACGATGAGCCCCTGTGTGCATGAGTCCTCTCTGGTATACAGTTGTGTGAGCTAGCCGTCTCCGGCCGTCTCTGTGCACAAAGTATTAGTAAACTGCTGCCACAGAGTTGCGGAAACCAAAGGTGGGCTTGCAGGCTCTCAGATTTCGTCTTCATACACCACTGGGACAGTTCAGGCGGAAGCCTGAAAGCCCGTGTGTTGTTTCCGCAAATTTGAAAATTATTGCCCATGACAGGCCGATCTGGGCAATACTGCCCCGGGCCGTGAGAGGCTGATCTGGGCAATAATTTTCAGATTTGCGGAAATAGTATACAGGCTTTCAAGCCTCTGCCAGACAGCTTCCAGTAGTGTCGGAAGACGAAGTCTGAGAGCCTGTGAGCCCACCTTTGGTTTCCGCAACTCTACAGGCAGTACTCGATTGGAGGGAGGACCATTGAAATATTGCCCATGTTGCGCTCATCTCGGCAATAATCCGCAGATGAGTCAGGAAAAAGTGGTCCTGGATGGTTTTGTTTTGTTCATTTATGTGTTCTAATATCATTTAGATGGGTTTGGATGCAGGGAGTTCCGACAGCTCTAGAGCGTATTGCCCAGATCGGCCTCTGACGAGCAATAATTCGAAGGATGATCGGACCCCTGTGTATTGACTGCTGTCACCTGCGCTACTCGGTGGTGTTTTTCAGCGTATGATGTATTGTCTTCTGTTCTTTTGCTTGCAGGTTCGCCCCCGGCAAGGCGTAAAAAGGCTGAGGTAAGTGTCGTGGGAGCCCTCGGGGGTGAACAGACCTGTTGTTCTCTCTCCATCCATCTCTATCTTTCCGTTTAAATTCTCCTCTGGTGCGCGACCTGCAGGTGTTTTTTTTCTTTTCCAAGATCCCACTGGATCCTTCTGAGCCTCCTTGGAATAGATGCAAGCGCCGTTCAAGCCGATCGAGGCTTTTCAGAAGGTCAGGCATCCCACCCCTTACACCCCTATCTTGCTTTCTTCCCTTCTCTTCCTCTTTCTTTCTTCCTTCCTATCTTTTTTTCATACAAATGATTTCGTTCGTCTCCCTTTCCTTCCCTCTCTTCCATTGCAACCTTCCTTCCTTCTTTCCTTCCTTCATGTTTGTTCGCTTGTCCCGCTTTTCTTCGTTTCTTCCTTCTTTCTGTCCTTTCCTTCCTGCCTGCCTGCCTGCCTGTCTGGCTGCTTTCATCCTTTACCTTTCTTCCTTCTTGTTTCTCGTCCTTCAATCGTTTGTTCATCTATGTTTTTGTTCCTGCGGCCCGGCCACTTCTTTTTTTTCCCCTTCCATCTTTCCTGTATTTATTCTTTCATTTATTCTTTCAAGGGACTTTGCTCACTTGCTTCGTTTCTTCCTTTCTTCATTGAAATTTCATTCATTTATGCATGCATGCGTGCATTCAGTCAGTCAATCAGTCAGTCAGTCAGTTAGTCATTCATTCATTTATTTATTCATTCTTTTCTCCTCCTTCCGTCCTTCTCTGCTCCCTCAATCGTTTCCTTTTCTCATTGAATCAATCAAGCAACCAATTAATTAATGGGTCTTTGTATCCTCCTGCCTTGTTTGCTTCCTTTATTCTTTTTTTCTTCTTTGCCCTCCTTTGTTTCGTCTTTTCATTCATTCATACATTCATCCTTCTTTCTTTCCTTCCTTCCTTCCTTGACTTTCGTTTTTCCTTCCTTCCTTCCTTCCTTCCTTCCTTCCTTTCTTTGCTTCATGTTTTCTTTCGTTTATTGGTTCCTTATTTTCTGTCTTCCTTCTTTACTTCGTTCTGCCCTGCAACAATTATTGGTCTTCCCTCCGATGACCGCCTTGACCCTGTCTTCAGCTCGCCCCGATCTCTCTCTCTCTCTCTCTCTCTCTCTGTGTGTGTGTGTGTGTGTGTGTGTGTGTGTGTGTGTATGTGCGTGTGTGTGAGAGAGAAAGGGAGACAGAGACAAAAGGAGAGAGAGAGCAAATGAGTGCATGTTCTGTGTGTCTGTGCGCGTACGTACATATGTATGGGGCACTCTCTCTCTCTCTCTCTCTGTGTGTGTGTGTGTGTGTATATATATATATATATATATATGTGTGTATGTGTGTGTGCACGTGTGTGCGCAATCTGTCTTTATGAGTGGGTCTTCATTCAGGCAAAAAATGATGAAAAGGGCCTTCATGCGCGGTAAAAGTTATCACTTGGTATAACCGCGCGATGCGGTCATATCGGCTGTTTGACGCCTGTTTCCTCTTTTTCTCCTCTCACTCTCTTTTAAATTTTCTTTTTCTCTTTCTATGGGACATTCCAGGAATAGCGCGCTGTCAGAAAGAGGCTTCTTCTGTGACTGGCAGCTTGGCTGCAAGAAGCGGGGAAAGAGGTGATTGGTTCATGAAAGACGTATTGAAGTGTCGGACAAGGTGTTTTGAAAGCGAAAGAGGCTTGTTTAAGAAATTGATATACTTTTTAGAGATACTTATTCAAGTCCTGGCTACTCTGCCTAGATTGAACCAAAATATTAACCTTAAGCATAAACTTAATGTACGTTATAATTACATTACAGTATGATGTAAAATTTTCTACTTAAATTGCTAGCTTAATTGCTAGTTGAATGATGGTTTATATATCAACATTTATTTTATATCTAACTAGTCCATTTTAATAATATACCGTAATATATGTCAAAGTCCGACTTGAGGGCAAAAGTCCATTTATGAGGGCACAAGCCTGATCTCCGATTGCCTTCGTAAGTAACTGTGTGTGTTCCCTCAGTCGGTCCTTCTTTCTCTTTTCTTCCTTTCTTTCTTTCTTTCTTTCTTTCTTTCTTTTTTTTTTTTTTTCTTTCTTTCTTTCTTTCTTTCTTTCTTTCTTTCTTCTTTTCTTTCTTTCTTTCTTTCTTTCTTTCTTTCTTTTCCCTCACTTCCTCTCACTCTTTCCCTGTCGTTGTTCATTTTTGACGACCGTACTTGTTTTTGAGGGGAATATTTCGTTATGTCTGTCCGAGTGTGTTTCATCCGATTGATTGATTGATTGATTGAGGAACAAACAAGGGTCGAACGGAATCAATCGGGGGGTGAGCGAAAAGCATATGGGGGGGAAACGTGAGATGGATGACCCCATAAGGCCCAGGCTCTAGGGTATTTCACTAGAAAAAAAAAAATAATAAAAATTAATTTTATACCCCCCCTTTCAAATATGTAAAACACTCTAGACATGTAAAAGTATGCTCAATGTGGTTCTTTACCTAAAAGAACCTTCATGAACTTAAAAAAAGACTTGTAAGATCATGATTTATGATGGTTATTTAAGGTTTTTTTCATGTTGCCACTTATGGTTCTAAGAGTAGTAAAACATCGTTATATAACCTAATACTTAACCTACCTAAACCTTATGTAACCTGGTATAACCTGCTTCAAATCACTTCATTAACACTAGCAGACATGATTTTAAAACCATATGACTCAACTCTCCTTCAGTTTTCATCCTTTTCATCACTTTTATGCTTAATCATATCATTAAACTGACTTTCTGTGGCTACAAGCGAGATAGCAGAGGGCTAAGCAGAGAAGACATGAGGGAGAAAAGCTGAGAAAAAGGCTCTCTTGAACAGCCACAGCACCTTTCTGCTTTCGATCTTTTATTGTCATCACACTCTTTTCTCTGTTGTCCCTAATTCCATTTGTCTGCCAGCTTGAATGCTCTATCGCAAATTTATCAAAATTTAATTGACAATGTTTTTCCCATGTGCATGACTGCTTAGCTTGCTGAGACGAGGTGTCTCAATAACAGTTTTGAAGAGTCAAATCATCAGTTTTAAGTTTGTTTTGAACAGTTTGAGGCTGGTTTATACGATGTTAATACTGGTATTGGCAGGTTCAAGCAGGTTTCAAAAGATGACAACGTTAAAATGAAGGTTCTGTAACCTTGTGTCCGAACCTTCATTGGCAACACCCCCTAAACTTATCCTTAACCTAATATAACCTTGCCGAACCAAGGATTTTACATGTGATTCTGTGTTCAAATGACTTTTTAGCAAAATTGAGTTAGGAATCTATTTTAAAAAATGTCTAAAAACTGTTTTTTTGTAAGGTTTTCTACGATAAAACCTAGTACACCTCCATCAGAGTGAAATACCCTAGCCCAGGCTGCGGGGCTTGGATGGCACCCCTCGTGTGAGCGCGGGAGGCGGTGGGAGGTGATGGGCTCGAGCCTGCACGGGTACGGGGGGGCACGCGGGGCGCTCGTGCTCGTGTGGTTCACAAGCGGGTCTGCGAGCGGGGTACATGCTATGTACGGCGTCTCCGTTCTTCTCCCTTTTTCTCCCCTTTTTAAATCTCTTTATCATACTTACTACTCACAATTTCACTCCCCTGGAAAACAAGTCGTGCCTCAGGGATGAACCGACCAAACCGGTTGAACTGACTGAACTGACTGAACTGTAGGAACTGAACTGAGAGAGAAACCTTTACTTATACATCTTTGGCAGAAAAGATAGGGAATCAAAAGAGATTGGGAGTTTTGATCTTTTTCTCTCTCCGTCTCCTCCCGTTCCGCCTCGGGTGATTTTCTTTAGAAGTCATCTGACAGACCTCTAACTGACACGAAGTGACAGAAGGAATCTCACTGGCCCATTACCCTTGGGGAAAAAAAAGGATACAAAAACAGAGGGGTCCGTCTCCGTCCTTTCTGTTCCCCCTGAAGTATTTGTTTTTTCCCTTTCCTTCTCGTTTCCCCCTCCGCTCAGGCGTGCCAGTGCTGTTTTGGCGCTTTGATCGGTCATGGGGACCCTCTTCTGGGCGAAATGCAGGCAGTCCTTGATCGTCTCAAGGGTGGGATAGAGAGCGTGTTGTAACTTAGCCTGTAAGAAAACTACCAGATGAAGCAAAAGCCTGTTTGCTTAGAGGTGAAGCCCCATCCCTGTCAGGCTCCTATCGATTCAGTTTACCCCAGTGGGGCCTAAGTTGAAGGTTTAACTCTATGTATGACGCTCTAGGTTGGCCAGAGTCTATACAGCTCACCGGCTTTGACCCCATACATCATCATCATCATCATTATTATTATTATTATTATTAATTAGTCTATAGGCCATCATGTAGTGCATGAGTCTAGGACAATGCTTTATTACCCCTTTGCCAGACCTGTATCATACAACGGGAGGGGGCTTCACTCTCGTAACTCTAAATACCCTGCATCTAGAAGATGCTTTCTAAATCGCTGATGCCGTTTCCCTTCTGTGGGAGGAGTGCGACAACTACAACAGAGACTCTCAGGCAGTAGAGGCAGACAGGAAGACCGGTGGAGAGGGGGGACGGGAGATGTATGTGGGAGATGGAAAAAGAACATTCAAAGGTGAGACGGGAAGAGAGGTAAGTAACCATCACATGCATCGAATCGTAGGCCTTACGATGGAGGGCGCAGACAGATGTTTCGCAAGAGTCGCAGGGCCGGTATGGGTGAGTGTCTGAGTGCCAGGGTGACCTTCATTCGTGCCAACAATTCGCTTTGCGTGGCGTGTTTTAGAGGGGTGAAGTCTATCGATAGCAACCACTTTCTCTCTCTTTCTTAGGCTCTGTCTAATTTGGCTTCAATTTCGGCTATAATTGCATTCAAAACCTCTCGATCTGCTCTTGTTTCTGTGCATTCAGTCAGCCGGTGCAGTAGATTGTCTGCTTTGTCCCTGCATGCAGGGCAAACCGCGTCT
>JAHBMJ010000825.1:0-40037 GCA_018398765.1 Chromera velia | reverse complement strand
TACCAATGGCCTGTACTTCAAAGAGGACCAAGACTCAGGGAGCTCCCCCTCAACTCCCCAAGACTTACGTTTCACCTAAAGGATCCCAATCCCAAAGTGGTGTTTCTTCCTGTCGAATTTCTTGAACTGATTCAAAAAAGACACCCATGTATCCTTTTCATTCGGAAAACCATTCTCCAGAAGGTCCAGAGAAACAGAAAACTCACCCTCCCCAATTCTTCCATAAGAAGAATCAAAAAGAAAAGCTCTTGCCACTGCCTCAATGTATTTCCCTTTATACAAAAAAGCCAGATCTCCTCTGGCCTTGTCAACTGGCACAACCGCTAGAGCAGTCAATAACTTTCTGATTGCTATAGACTTCCTTGGGATGGCCGGCCCTTTTCTCATTTGCCTGAGCATACGAAAGCGTTGAAACCCACCGCTCCCGAAGGTCGGCAATCATTGCAGGAGACAAGACCCCTTTCATTGACCTGCCTCTTGTATTCTCCCTCCCCCTCTCCCTTCCCATTGTCCTTCCTAGACCAACCCTGTCCCGAGTGCCACCATCAGAAGTGAGAACAGAATGGAGGAAAGACTTAATACCCTTCGAGACAACATTCCATACACCAGTGTTAGGCCATAATTTCGCCTTGGAAGAAAAGTGAGGAGGAAGAGAGAAGAAAGATCTAAGAGAGGAAGACGCAGACAGTAAACAACACACATGACCATCAAGCAAAGGAAGATCAAATAATTCCGCAATCTCTCTACAACGATATGACGATCCACAACAAGAACCTTCACCCCCTCCTCCTTCCCTACAAATCCCATATGTATTGTCCAAAGTCTGTTGGAGATCAGTCAGCTTTGTAGGAAGAAGGCGAAGCCTCACGTTTGACAATGGAGACACAGTTTTCCTTATCTCCTCAAACATGGTAAAATAAAAAGATCGGAAAAAAGACAAGTCAGCGAGGGGCACCCGAATCGTAATCAGCTCCCCTCTGAGCAAAGTCGACTCACATTCAAGTCAAAAGTTGCCCTCCCTCCCCCAAGAATCCCACCCCTGGGCACTATGCACATACATGCACTCAAATCATTCTTCGTCGCATCAAATGAACGAAGAAACGAATCAAGAAGGACCTTTTTGAACAATGCAGTCAACAGTCGTGCATGAAAAAGAGAAATCACGTCCCCTTCCCCTCTCTTCGCCCCCACACCCTCTTCGCCAGTGACCCTATAGAGGAAAAGGGAGTGAGATTGGAAAATGCCCCCTTTATCAACTCTTCCTGCCAACTTCGACATGTAAACAGAAGATTCAAGTCTCCTCCTCAGACTTGAGACCCTGTCACTATACCTGCACGCAATTAAGTGAACATCCCTTTTATTAGGGTCCCTCAGATTACGCACCGGGTCATTCTTGAATCTCCTCAACACACCAACTGTATTCCATGTAGGTTTGTATGCACGAATACATAAGTATTCCATCATGCGCAAATTCATCTGACCACCCTCAATCCTTGCAATAGGGAGGATAACAAAAGAGGCCGTGTCTGAAAGCATCAGCAGACAAAACAGAATAGAAGCGATGTGCATACCCACGACCCGTCTTATTACATTTCTTTCCAACGCGACGTGGTTTTAATGCACTCGTGAGGTGCTGAAAGAACCGATCAAGCGCCCTACCAACGGTATTTCCAATATAAAAGCCTCTTTTCCATCGTGACCAAATCAAATATATTACTCCTTTGTCCCACCATGATGCATCCTCTCCCACCCCCGCACAAGCATCCTTGACCTCTCTCAGAAAGGAAGAATATTTTGTATCAGACAGACCTAACCATGTAGAAGCAGCCAGCGAATGGGAATATATAAGTCTCCTCAAACATTTCTGACCAAACCCTCTCTTAAAGACAGTCCGAAGCTTGCAAGAAGGATTCATCACATCCTCAGGGGACGCAGGCATAACATGGAGAGTGTATGAAGGTGGCTGTGTTGTCTGAATAACAAGAACCATCGTCAATAGGCAATCGCATCTGTGAATCTCCAATGTGCAAACAGGACAGGCTTGAACTGCGTGCACATGGAGGGATGCAACAAACATCTGCACCCCAGCCAATCTGAGGGAAAGACGATCAAGGTCAGACTCCACTTTCTCTCTCACATTTTCCCTGCCAAAACCCCTTCCATTCTCTGTATCCTTCCCAATCACTCCAACCAGTTCCCTCACTTTCTCATGCAATTCATCAGACAAAGACAACAAAAAAAAAGAATCAAAATTAATTTAAACATTCAACTGACCACTGCTCCTCCCGATATGCTCTTGAGTCCCTAGTCACTCAGGTCCCACCTGGCGACCTCCCATTCCCTTCCCCCCCTCTCCTTCCTTCTCCTGCTGCAGACAGAGAGCCTCAACCCTCTTCTTCTGTATGATGAAAGCATAAACGAGTTTCAGAAGGTCACAGCCCTCCAGATCCCCGTCCACTGCACTGTCCCTCAGCGCTGAGATCATCTCCCTCCTCACCTGGCCCCGCCGTGTTTCACTGCACATGACAAACACTATCAGTCTGGCATTATCTATATATTCTTACCAGAGTTTCCCCCCTAGACCTCCATTCTTTGGTTGTCGATACACCGGAAGGTCGACCAGTGTCTCGTATGCGATCCTCCCACCTACCATCGGCACATTTGGGGGGAAGATTTGCATTTCATTCATTATGGGCCTGTCCTTCCCGGCAGACGACGGTCTGAAGGGCGTTACAGCTCTCTTTCGCATCTGCTGACCCTCCCCCTCTCTCTCCTTCATGGATCTTGGGGTCACGAACCCCGAGTCTGTGTTCCCCTGCTTCCCCTCCGAGGAATGCGTTACCTGCCTCACTCGCTTAGGTGACCCTGTCCCTGTCTGCCTCCCAAAGCTATCCTGCATCCCTCCTCCCCCCACCCCGTTCGCCCCTGTATTACCGTTCACTCTCGGCCTTCCGTTAGGCACCATCAGACTAATTCCTCCATCCCCCTTCTTCCCATCATTCATCCCTCTGTTCACCATTCCACCCCCCCCAGTCTGGCGTACATCCACGGTGACCCCTGTGTTCGGAATCCCCTTCTCTGTCACCCCAGGGCCATCTACATCTACATCCTTAACTGTGATCCCCCCTGATTGGATGTCACAGGTCGGGTACATAGAGTGTTTCCCACCCATCGGCCCACTCCTCCCTCCTTTCCGGGTTTTCTTCATCTCTTCCTGAAGACAAACAACCCGCTCATGAATTTCCATGACTCCATGCTCTTTCACCATCTCCGCCACTGAGCACAACATTTCACTCGCCACATCTACCTATGCCCCCGCTCTGGCAGCTATATGTTCAGTGGCCAGGTGTGCGTCAATGTATGCAGCCCCCTCACTTCTCACTTTGTTCGTCAGCCTCCAGTTATATTCTCTGTATTCCATTCCCTTCTGCATCATCATATACTCCCTTCTGGATTTTGAGAACACCCCGTCGAGCGGCATCTGAAGCATTGGCATCAACATCCCCTCCACCATCTCATCATACGCTTCCTTCACCTCCATCATTCCGATATGTGCCTTTTCGTTTATCTCTTCCCCCTTCTTCATTTTCCTCGACGGCACGATCAGTCTATCGTATGCCTGTTTATTCATTACCTCCACCTTCATAGAGGACTCGAAGGCATCCTTGTTCATGGCTTTCAAATTCGCAGCGTCTGCCACCCTCATCTTCACCAGGACCCATTCTGTTATTCCCGTCTTCTCTGTGTCGAACGTATGGACGATGACTTCGTCCGCCTTGAGCTCATGACCCAGCAGATATGGTTTCACAACCATTCTATCTGGAATCCTCTTCCTTGGCTCAACCATTCTCCCCGTATCCGGGGGCACCTCTTCCACTTCCACCTGACCGAGCCGTTCTTTGACTTGACTTGTACATCTCTGAGTCCCTCAAGTGCCTAAGAATCAGTCTACAGGGACAGCAGAGAGACTGGACCTCACTGCATGCACGTGACGGTCTATAGAATTCCAAGGTTCAAGGCAAGGAGCCGACCCGGAAAAAGAATCTATAATGGAGATTCTAGGAAATTGAAAGTCTCTTCCAACAGCTGAGATCCTATGTTGTCTGTGCACAAATGTGTCGGTAGGAGCACACGGTCAATCTACTATAATCCAGTACAATCCAACAGACTGCTGTCTGATTCAATTGGAATTTATCGAATACATACTAATTACACGACATACAAAAAACGTATGCATGTGAAAAACCATCGGAGACTGACGCTTCGCATACACGCCGAGCTAAACATTAATAGCTCGAAATCAGCATGCCAATTAATCGTAGTATTACGTCGATCTTTGCAAGCCAATGGATAGACCATACCACTTAAAAGTTCAAGCCGCATTTTTAGATAAGCTTAAAAGTCCGCGCCGCAGGCGCGGATCATTTACGGTGTCTTAAAAGCCAAAACCGCATATCTGGACGGTGTTTTAACTGTCTAAGCCACAGCTAAGCGTGGACAGTCTCTTGAAAAATGATGCTGCAGATAGAGATCATCTTGATTATATTTTTTTAAGTGGCACTTAGGTTCAGGGAGGTTGTTTAGATGTTGTATGAGTGTTGCAGGGAGCGTTGCATGAAAAACAACTGTTGTTTAGTGGATAAATAAATAAAATTTATAAAAAAATAAAAAATTAGCAAAACTTTTTTTTTTCTTTCTTTTTTTATTTAGCTAGTGCAGGGCTTAGTATCTAACATGGTAGTAACACCACCATGCATGCACTGAGCCGATATCCGCATCCCCTCAGCATTAATTTGTTCCGCTTTATTCCGTTTTTGGTTAGAGTATCGGGGAGGCGCCCCCCGCTAAGCAAAAAGAAAAGAGACAGATTCAAGGTCGTTGAATATAGATATTTTTTTTAAAAAAACTACGGGCTCAAACAGATAAATGATTAGAATCACGATTCTAGTCTTCTTTTTATGAGCGGTACACTAGTGTTCATTATCCAAGTGTGTTCAGTACATAAGAAAAGTGGAACAGAATGCTGAACAGAAGAAGAGACTGCATGTATGCATGCACGCTCCATGCCGAGGCCCAGGAGACATGTCGAAGCCTTCCATTCAAAAAGCGGAACAATTTTAAATTAAAGCTGGCCGGGGCGATCCGCTCTGCCAACTACTTTCGCGCGTCTTGACTTGCACATTTAAATTTTAAAATCAGTGAATCTCTATATACACGTACGTACATACTTGTGCCCTTCTACATAGCTATACGGCTGTTGCTCCTCGATCAATCTATTACTGTCATGTGTGGACACAAAGAAGCAGACATTGCTACAGAAAAGCATTGCACGTTTGCTCCTTGCCCTTGGAGAAAACTCTGCAGCCACTGAAAAACCATGGAACCAAACCCGCAACAGCAACCGCAGGTGCAACCAGGTCCTGTGCATGCACACAACTTTGTGTAGAACGCAGCACAGGTCACTTTTATGACCCTTCCACCGAACCAGTCAGTCACCTGAGTGCATTTTGGGGTCCAACAGATCTCTCTGGCGCCCTTCCTAAAGTGGTGTTCGATTCCTCCTCTCAACTTCAGTTCGGAAAAAAACAAACAACACATTAAATTTGACTATGACTTTTACGAGGAAGGGAATAGAACGTACCGTCTGCTTCTTTGCTTGCACAGATGTATGTATATATCTCCTTGCAGGTCACGTCGGTCTTCCCCCGGAAGAGGTCCCCTTGTCGCACGTGCGTCACCTTACCAGGCCCATCCGCAGGAAAGTCCGGGACAAGCCATCAGGAGGCTCGAGGGTCTGGTGGGCCAACCCTCTGACGAGTCAGTAGACGGGGGGAGGGCGTGAGATGCATGTGTGCAAAAACTGATTCATGCATACCCATCAGTGCGTGATTCACTTTAGTGCGATTTCACGCGCCAACTTTGAGAATGGGCGGCACACCTTCATGCAGCGATGTTTGCGGGGGTGGCGTTGAGCAGCATTGCAACATTCCGGGTGATGGAAAGCCCGGAGTGCTGTAAGGCCAAGCATTGAGGAGGTTGGAATGCTCCTGAATGTTACGGCAATATTGTGGGTGATGGAAAGCCTGGAATATTGTCGTTCGGGCCGCGCGTTGAGGAGTTGGAACGCTCCTGAGCGTAACAACAACACTCCGGACGATGGAAAGTCCGGGGTGCTGTTCTGGCTCTGGACTGGGGAACGATAGTTTCCGAGTCCACTTGTTTGCTTCAGTTGCCTGTGCCGTGAAAGCAGAGCGATAGTGCATGTTTTCACAGCGTGCATGTTTCTGCTGTATGCTCACGCATGATCTCATGAGGCGATGCCGTGGGAACATTGCTAATGCTCGGCCTCAACTGACTGGGATGCATGCCTTCAGTTCTGCACACAGTGCACACGCACACGCACATGTGTACGCTGCCGCTTGTGCGAGTCTCCCTCTATGCTTCGAGTTTGGATGTTTACGCGTGCACCCTCTTGCATGGTGTGTGTGCAGGAACAATTGTCACTTTGACTTCTTCAAGGAATGTCAGAAGGGCCCAAAGGGGAAGGAAACCCCTGAAGGGGAGAAGGTGCAGCACAGTAGGTACATGATCAAGCGCGTGGAGCCTCCCTCCTTGGATCCTGAATTTAACCAAACTGATCGAATCAGGCCACCGCTAGCTGCACTCGGGCGGCCCCCATGCAATTCAGCGTTCTGTTCAATTCAATACAATCTACAAGCGGAAATTCAACGGACACTGGCGATGGGTCGAGTTCAAGCGCCGCGCAATGGCCAAACAGATCGCCCTCAACACAGAGGTGAGGCCAGATGTGTTTGCTTTCTTTCCAATGATCTGCGTATGCGCCAACAGTATTGAATCTATTCAAATTTTATGACTCATTCTTCCTGTCTTCATCGTTATCGACCACTTTCTCCTTTTCTCGCTTTCCCTCTTTCTACTTTTCTTTTTCTCAAGCCAACTTTCCATTTTCGAGATGTTAAAAATTTGAACAGAAACTCGTGCCTGCACTACAGCCAGGGCATTGTCACGTGGCATGCAGTGCAATACACCTCTCTGTGTTTCCGTTTGCCTCTCTGTCTTTTTTCTGTGAGTCCTGGCGGCCCTCCTTCCGGCACTGACTTCGCACATTTCTTGACCGATCGAGCGTTTTGTCTGTCCCTGTATCGTTGATTCTCTCATCCTGTACCTTTGCTTTTAGCCTTACAATGTCGCTGGCTGCCGTGGTATCTGCTGTTTCTTCCTTTTTCGGTCTCAGGGCCGCGTGCGGCTTTTTGTACAACTCGAACTTGACGATGCCTGCAAACTTTTGTCTTGGATCTGATTTTGTGCAGGATCGATCGTGACTTCCAGGACAGTCACTTTTCGTGAACAACAACTGCCCCTACCAGGTTTGGCTCGTCGAGGATCTGGAAGAGGAACCGCGACGGCAAATCTTCCCAGAAGGAATCGGTGGGTCTTTCCTCTGTCCAAATGAATTTCTCGTTACGTGCGGTTTCGCTCTTCCCTTTCTGTTGCTGCAGCTCGGTCTGTCCAGTTGATGCTTCAATGAGCTCTTCTTTCGTTCCACGGCGTGGTTACGCTTCTGGAATTCGTGTCTGATCTTTTGAACAGAGGGGCCGCCTCTTCTGAGCATTTGAGCGGGCACACAGTAGGTCTAGCGTCGTTGCGTTGCGGTGAAAGCGGACGGATCTACGAGCCACGTGTGTCGGGTCGCTGTATGGTCTGCCCGTTTCGGTGTTTGTGGGCCGAGCGGGATGTGTGCGTACAGGCATGCTGCAGCCCTCCTCGGGTGAGCACCGCCTCCGTTAGTATCCGTCTTCGCACGGCGATGCATGTGTATCGGTGTGTGGCTGCCTTTGTAGGTGCGAATTGGTGCGTTTGAATTCGATCTGTCTCTAGTGTGTGCTGTCTGGCTGTGCGGAATGCGTTGGCGTGGTTGCGTCTCTTTGTCGGAGTTTTTGAGTGCATTCGAAAGAAACTGAGAGTGTCGTGGCTCACATGAGAATGCACATGAAAATTTTGTTGCAGGCGCAAGTGTTGACTCGGAGGGCTAACTTCAACAACGCATTTCCTGGTTTTTCTTCATAATATGGTTAGTCTTCAGTTCCTCCGTTTGTGGATGCCCTTCCACTGCATGACTTGATGCATGCAGGTCCTCGGAAAATCAGAAGAGGACATCGATACTTAACGGTTTGCCTCCTTTGCCTGCGAACAATAAATTGGATTGAATGTGCAGGGTTCTTCGGGACTGTCGCACCATGGGGAGTTGTGGGCGGAAAATGGCTGTACAACCACGGCATCTTCGAGGTTTTCTGCGAGGTTTCTTTCGAATAAGATCTACAAACAAGCACGCCAAGAAAGATGGCCACCAAAAAAAACTGTGGGTCCTCTTTTATTTTCGACTGAATGTCTGCTTACGTGTGCTTTTCGCTCTCCCTTTTTGTTATTGCAGCTGAGTCCGCTCTTGCGGTGCCTCCATGGGACTATTTGATGGACCGTCTAGCTGTCTGATCTTCCGGAAGGACTGTCTGCTTGCTTGCGCAGGGGGCCACCTCTTCTGAGCAACTGAGTAGGCACAGAGTCGGTCTAGCGCCGTTGCATTGCAGTGAGTTCGGACGGCTCAACAAGCCTCAAGTGAAGGGTCGCTGTCTGGCCTGCCCGTATCGGTGACGGTGGGCCGTGCGGGATGTGTGCGTACAGACTTCTGTAGTCCACCGTGTGTGCGTCGCCTCCGTAACGATCTGTCTTTGCACGGCGATGCATTGGTTTCTTGAGTGTGCGTTGTTGGTTGGATCTTGGTGGCACTGCTCGTTGATGCTCGTTGGTTGTGTTGGTGCGTGCTTCTGTGAGTCCGTTTTTGCGTTTGTCGGGGAAATGGAAATAATGTCTCACGCGGGTATGCATGCAAATATAAACCTTTAGTTGCAGGTGCGAGTTCCGAATGATCGCCGCATGAACTGAGGAAGAAGTTCGTTGGATAACTGGGTAGTGTTGTTCATGCATTCGGGTCCATTCAGATATGGTTCGACCTCTCTTCGTGATATGGTTAGTCTTCAGTTCCTCGGTTTGTGGATGCCCTCCCACTTCGTGACTTGATGAATGCAGGTCCTCAGAAAATCAGAAGAGGACATCGAGGCGTACTTGGCCGAGAGGTCCTGGGGGGGACGGGGGGGAGACGGAGACTTAGTCCGCCAGTTGAGGGAGGAAGACGAGAAGGTGACCACGGTCAAAATGCAAATTCAATAATTTAAATCCGTATTGTTCTAAAAACTGTATATCCAAAAAGGACCTAAAAGAAGGACAGCTAGTGATACATATACTTATCATAGAGAAGAATTATACCGTTATAATCCAGTACACCGTGACTATAATGCTATCCATGATGCGCCATACGGATCGATACATGTTTTGTGGCCTTCAAAAAGCCGGGAGGAATCAATATGACTCAAACTATGAGTCTATGACGAAAACTGATAATATGTTAGATCGCTGTCACACACAATGCTGTGGGGGCGAGTTTGAGATGACACGAGTCATGCAAAGTGACCGTACATACCATACAGCAGAATTAACATTGTATGTGAAAATCAATTAATCAATCAACTCTTAAATCATGCAATTATTGCTAATTAATCAAATATTAAATATTAATCAATTTAAATCAATATAATTTATTAATTAAATAATAATTTAAATTAAACGGTCCTCTAATTAAAGCGGGCAACACTAGGCTCGGATTCAATATATATTATATTTCAGACAAAACGCTAATATAATATAATATAATATAATGAATGAATGTAATATGGGAAGATGAAGATTGGGTTGGAGGAGATGAGTTAGAGAATGAAGATCCGGCCTGCAAAATCTGATGACGACGCGTCTCTTTGGTTGATGAGGTAGTTTTTGAAAAGGATTCAGCGGGAGGTTGCTCTGTCTAAATGAAAGATGTAGTTGAATCTAGGGTTGAATTATGAGAGAAAGAAAGACAAACACGGACAAATTTATATATACATGTTGTATACAGGCAGGCAGGCTATAGACATACAGATAGTCATTCAGGTGCGCACCCTAGTCCATGGACTGTCAGTTCACGTCAGAGTAAACAGATTGCTCAATGAAGCTATCAAGGGCTGAAAGGATACACTTTGCCACCGCGAATAGAAATAAATGCCGTGGCCCCCGCCTGCACAGGCACGAACGGGACGGCTAGGATGGACATGCCAAGACCACCGCAAGGTTCATGCATGATACAATACAGCGGCATATAACAGTAGATGTTATGTAAGCTGCATACGGTACTAGAGGCTCAATTATGATAAGCGTAGATCGTAGGCAGACTCACATTAAAGTATGACCTAGCAGAGTCAATCTGTTGATCCACTATTCAGACCAGCCAACACCACGATCGAGAGACTAACACAGAACAACTTTTGCACGCAAGGTCAGACGTCACTTTATTCAGACTGAGCGCACGCGGCGTTGTGAGGTCGGTGGCGGCCCTAGCACGGCGCGACGCTCGTGACAGGCCCATACCTGCCTGCTTTCTGAAGCTGACATCCACGCTCAGCTCAATCACTCAGACCATCGAAATCGAACCATAGAGGCATGAATGAAGTCGATAAGCCATGACCGACACCACAGTGTGCCTCTTCTACCACATGTACACGACGTCTTCGGAATCACTCTCAGCATCTTCAGGCTGAGAAGCAGATAGCCAGAGAGCATACAGCCTAGGAAGCTGCGTCTCTAACTGACAGATTCGCACCCTGCTCCATATGGCATTCTCGACTGCACTGACGTACACCACACGTCTTCTCAACTCTATCCCACACCTGCCTGCCTTCTTCTTCGCTGCTTCTCTTCTTTTCTCCTTGAAGGCATGCAGGGCTTCTTTTGCATGTGTGAAGCTGACTAACGGTTCCCACGATGCATTCTCCTTACTCTCCCCCTTCCACCAGATGAGATAGTGTGCCTATCTGTCGATCCGCCTGTGATCCAGAATTTCTTCAACTTCATACTCCACCTCTGTAGAGGTCGGAAGGCGGATGGCAGACAACGGATCAGTCTTCTCTCTCTCGTACTTTTTCAAGAAGGAAACATTGATCACACTGTGTGTCCGTACGCCTGTAGGGAAAATGAGCTTATATGCATTGTCGTGTATCTTTCTTTCTACCTCAAAGGGTCCATAATATACCGGCTCGAGTTTCTTCACTATTCCTCCTGGCTTTCTATTTCCTTTGAAGTAAGAATTACGGACAAGTACATAGTCTCCAGGCTCAAAAGATACTTCCCTCCTGTGTGGATCTACCTGTTGTGCCATCTGCTCTCTTGCCTTCTGCAATCTCTCTTTTGCTCTCATAATTTCTGCCTCTCTGGCGTCTGCGAATTCTGCTGCTAGAGGGCAGAAAGATTTCGTTCGTACAGAGACAGAAGGCAGACGAATGGGATCGCGGCCGTACAGAAAACGGAATAGAGACATGCCGAGTCTCAGAGCTGAATGAACTGAATCGCGATATGCAAACTGACACACAGCCAACCACTTCGGCCAGTCTGACTGGTGTTCATCCACAAAACAGCGCAGCATTTGCTCAATCGTCTGATTGTCTCTCTCTGTCTGTCCATCCGACTGTGGATGCCCTCTCGTGCTCATATTCAATTTTGTCTTCCACAGTCGAGCAAGCTCCTGCCAAAAAGCAGAAAAGAAACGAGGATCACGATCATTCACCACCGATTGAGGCATCCCGTACTCGAGGATCACTCGTTCAAAGACTGCCTCTGCCATCCCCTCTGCCGTGATTCCTGAGGAGACTGCAATGAAGCAAGGAGCTTTAGATAGACGATCAACAGCAGAGAGAATTCCATCCACCCATTCACTCTTATACAACACCCTTGGGAGTCCAAATACAAAATCAAGAGAGAATGACTGAAATATAAATTCAAGAATTGGAAGCGGATGCAGGAGGCCTTGCTGCTTCTCTATCGGTCTCTTCCCTCTCTGGCAAATGTCATATTTCTTCATATACTGCTGGACCAACACATACATATGTGGCCAGTAGAAAGAGCCAGCCAGTTTCAGATAAGTTTTCTCTCCCCCCAAATGTCCCCCCACGGCTGTGTCGTGATGTTCATAAATCAGATTTTTCTGCAGCCTTTCTGTCGGGACTGTCAGTCGATCGTTGAAGAAAAGCAGTCCATCTTCCATATGAAAAGGTTGCAGTCTCAGCTGTAGTCGTAGAGGCACTCTTTTCTCAGGATGCTCTACTACTTCCTTTATTTCCCTCCAGAACTGTTCTTCCTCTTACCCCTTTCTTATCTTCCCTAAGAACTGTTCATCTGGCTGCACATACACTTCATTCAAGAGAAGCTCACAAACGTCTTTTCTCTCTTCCTGCACCTCTTTTATCTGTGCGACCAACCCAGGCACCCTGCTTAATGCATCAGCCACCCTGTTTTGCACACCCGGGACGTACCAAGGTGTAATCCCGAGCTCATCAAACATTAAAACGAACCTGCGCATACGTGGAGACATCAGGGTGCGGTCGGCAGACACATTCACATATTTCAAAGACTCATGATCCGACCACACCTTGGTTGTATAACTCATGTATGGTCTCCATGTCTTCACTGCAAAAACACACCCCAGAAATTCTTTCTCTCAAATATGATACTTCAATTCTGCTGGGCTCATACGACGAGCAGCAAAAGCATACGGACGCAAGTAACCTATCTCCGGATCCTCTTGCATCAAAGTAGTACCCAAGGTCTCAGTCGATTCGCATACGTCCACAAAGATTTCAAACGGGCGGGCGGGATTGGGAATAAATAATTCAATCATATTTCTGACTGCTTCTTTCAGTGCTTGAAAACTTCTCTCTTCTTTTTCTCTTAGTTTTTCTCCCCATTCAAATACCTGCTTCGCTTTTAACAAAGCATAGAGAGGTCCCGCTTTCTCACTGAAACGGAGAACAAATCTAATTTGCAAACCCCAAGAAAGAGAGCACATCCTTTCTGTTCTTTAGGATCGGCCACTTGTTGACTGCCTCTGTTTTGCTGACCTCTGGTTGAGCCCCGGTCCTGGAAATTCTTAAGCCCAGAAAGGTCACCTCACTCTGCATGAAGTGGCACTTTGAGAGCTTAGCATACAGATTGTTCTCACTGAGCAAACTCAGGACAGTGCGAATGTGTTTTTTGTGCTCCTCTCTAGTGCGTGAATAAATAAGGATGTCATCCAGAAACACCAAAACGAAACGATCGAGACAGGATTGAAGAGCAAATTGAATCAGCCTCATCGCAGAAGGTGGCGCGTTCGTCAAACTGAAAGAAACAACCAGTCACTCAAAAGAGCTATATCGCGTTGTGAAGGCTGTCTTGGGGATGTCTTCCTCCCTGACTCTTAATATTTGGTGATAGTACTGACGTAGATCTAGAGTCATGAAAAACCGTGCCCTATGGAGTCGATTGATGAATTCCTGCGGATGAGGGAGTGAATGCTTATCTTTTATTGTGATGTGATTCAAGCCTGTATAATCGCAACACATCCTCATCGATCCGTCTTTCTTTTGTACAAAAAGAACAGGAGCAGTATAACAAGAAGCAGACGGTCGAATGAATCCTTGTTCAAGATATATGTCTAGCTGTCTCCTACTGACAATCGGTAAGGTGGACGCGCAGGAGGTGAATGACCAGGTTCAAGTTCAATTTTGAAGTCCAAATGAGGACCTCTAGACGGTGGCAGATGAGAAAGTTGATCAGGGAAAAGAGACGCATGATCTGCCACAATTTCTTTCATATCACGAGGCACCTCTGGATCTGGTCGATTAAGAAATGCACACACTTCAGAAAGATCAGAAGAAGAATAAATAGGATGATCAGAAGAAAGAGAAAAAAGAAAGTCAGACCCATAAATCCCCTCGTCATCCATTCTCCCCTTTCTATTCCCCCCCAATTCACTCACTTCAGTTGTCTGCACCTCGCACTCCTCCTGTGCAGGTGGTCGTGGGCACACCATCTCCATGTATACGATATGAAACGGCGCTCCCCTCTTGATGCAACGTCTAGCCTGCATAGGATTCAAGAAGGGAGGGCAATTTTTGTCTTAAGTTTTTTGTACCCTCCTTTCAAAATCACTTTACGACGTTTGAAAGAGAACCGAAGAGACCGAGTTGGATGGTCGAGCTCGACGTTGTGTGCGTCACTCATAGCCGAGGATCATGTCATAGCCATCTAGGTCAGTAAGCAATGCACCCATAATTTCTGAATACCCCTGTATGCGCAGAAGCACTTGAGGTACATACTCACTGACCGTAGCGTCCAGTCTCCCATTCTCCTTCACCGCCATTCGACATCTCATAGGGGTCGAAAACCTGCAAATATGGAGCTGCTAATTGTGTGCAAACTTGCTATCAACAAAAATGTCATGAGCTCCATTATCATAAAACACTTTGACTGGACTGCCAGCAATCGTGCCTTGATAGACAAATCCCTATCTGTAACTTTCATCACCATCATCTTCTTCTTCCTCCCCCGACCCCCCACCTTCTTCCTCAATATTTCTTATTTCTTCCTCAACTTCTCTACGTACCTCAGGTTCCCGAGGAACCACGATGCAATCATCCTCTCTCCAGCCGGGAATCGTTCTCACTCCCACCATTCGTCTGGGTCCCACCTAATGCGCTGGTTGTGACCCCCGGGGCGGTGAAGACGTTCGCCGACCAAATGATGAAGTGTCACTGAAGGTACGCCCCTGTCCCCCCGAAGGAACATTGCTTCCGAACCCCCTGCCTGGCTGACGAGTCTCCTCCCTCCCCCCCGATGCAGAGGGCGACCCAGAAGGAGAAGGGTATCGAGCCCCTTCATAGTATCTGCGAGGAGGAGAGCTTTCTCATCGAAACTCGGGAAACCAGGCTGCTCGCTGTGGAGGTTCCCGCCATCCTCCGAATGGGGACGTGTACATTATAATAGCGCATACCTGCGGGGGACTGCGCAACCCATTCTAGCACTGCCTCATCTGGTGATTGGGATCACCACACTGGAGGCAAAGTCCCCGTCTCTATTTTTCCTCCTACAGGGCTTGGAGCAATCTGGGGTCGCAAAGCGGCATGCCATGACGCACCCCACAGAGTTCTATCGGAGCCGGTCCAGTTGGGTTAATCGGTGGAGACCCCCCTGGAATTGGTCTTGCCCCTTTAGCCCACTTTCCTCCCCAAGCTGATGCCTGTTAAAGCCAGGCCTCGTTGTCCAAGGCCTTCTCCATGGCCTCCTGCAGAGTCTCAGACTGCGGCTCCTGCCTGTCGGTCTGAAAGATGACGGCAGGTGGCAAACCCTCGATGTAGCTGTCGAGGAGGTCCCACTCACTCGTCCCTGCCTTTTTCAGCTTCAAAGCTTCGACGTCGAACTTGTTATTGTAGTCGCTGACAGTTCCAGTGCACCTGAGGATTGTGATCTTCTTCTTTGCTGCCCTGCAGACATGTTTGTCTCTGTACCGACGAAGCAATGTGTCCTTCAAGGCAGGCCAGTTGCAAAACTCAATGCCGTCCTCCAACTTCACCAAGTCAAACCAGTCCTTGAGTTCAGGGCTCAAGTAAGACTTGGCCAGACCGAGTTGACGTTCCGGAGCGGTCTGAGCATTCGCAAACCAGTCGTCCATATCAGTGCACTACCTTTCCGCTTTCTCCCGCACTCTCGTAAAGACATTTGGATTCTTTAGTGTAGTCCTGGAAAGTTCAACTTGTTCTCAAACTTCAGGCACCTGAGGAAGTAGACCACCCTGTCCGCCTCTAAACAACATACCGTCTCCTTGTACATCCATCGGCTGCTGGACTGCCGCAGCAGCTTGCTCCATCTGTCTTTGCTGCAGTTCCGCCAGTATCTGCCCTTGCTGCTGCTGGGTCTGCTAGACTGCGGTGAGGCCCTGCTGAACCTGTAGCAGAGTCGCACTTACCTCCGCCTGGAACTGCTTAAAAGACATCAAGAAAGAAAATCAGAATGGGCAAAGATTTGTCCCTTCACCGAACCAGCTCTGTACTACCAGACTGTAAGCTGCACACGGTACTAGAGGCTTAATTACAATAAGCGTAGATCGTAGGCAGACTACATTAAAGTATGACCTAGCAGAGTCAATCTGTTGATCCACTATTCAGACCAGCCAACACCACGATCGAAAGACTGACACAGAACAACTTTCGCACACAAGGTCAGACGTCACTTTATTCAAACTGAGCGCACGCGGCGTTGCGAGGTCGGTGGCGGCCCTAGCGCGGCGCGACGCTCGTGACAGGCCCACATATTATATTATATTATATTTATATTATTATGTTAGGGAAAGTCTAAAGATATATATATGTATATATTGAATCCAAACCTAGGGGCAACAAGGTCCCCAAAATTCAAATTTACACCAATATATATTGACTTCTATCAATTTTAAAAGCTTCAAATTTTGTTTCCAAAATATTATGTTCAATACTATCCACGACTTAAAAAGTCACTTAATTGTCCACCTATGTTATACCCTTCGATCTGCCTTCCTAGCGCGTCTATAAGACTCTAGGTCCTCTCCTGAAAAAGCGCCTGCCTATTAATTGAAATTCGTATAATTTCCGACCACCGGGGTTACCACCCCCGGGAGCCTCAGCCGGGATCATCGGCGGGATGCGTCATAGGAGTGAATCGATCATTGGCGACAGATAGATATAGCGGGAAGGCCCTAGGGCGGAACATATCAATCAATCAATCAAAAAAAAATCAATTATATACAATTTATCCTACAAAAGTATACTAAAAATTGACATTATGAATTATGTAAAAATGTATAACATATTGATTGATGGATTGTTGCATGCAGTTAAAGCCGGTGTATACCTAGGTGTATATATATCTTGCAGAAATGCCTAGAGAAATGCACGGTATTGGGGGTACACAAAATGATGCAGAATAACGGTGATGACAAACTGAATGTCATCGAATGTGTTTTGGAGGGGAGAAGGGCAAGGCGCGAGTAATCCCGGCCGATGAGGAAATGCTCTCGATCTTACGGCAGATGCACCCAGCTGGCGGCGGGACCCTGCATGCCCCCGCCCCCCCAACAAGTGGACTGACGGGCTGACCTCTCTCGGGCAGATGCACGGGGAGACGAGTGCAACCAGTGGAATTGAAGAAAGGCTGACCACGTTCGAATTGAAGAAGTAAGAACAGAAGCAAGGAAAAGAAACAAAGAAAGAGAGACAGAAAGAAACAGAGAAAGAAAGAAAGAAAGAAAGAAAGAAAGAAAGAAAGAAAGAAATCGACAAACTTCGCGTGAAAAGAGTCTTAAACAAACGAGGACTAAGAGAGAACAAACAAGAGAAGACCGACTGCCAGACAGGCAGATGGAGATCGAGAAAGACAGCTAGAGTCACAAAAGAATGACAGGTGTCTCACACAACACACTCATAGGCACAAATGCACATCTCCTGTAGCTCTTCTTTCTTTTTTCCTTTCCGCCGACCTCTTTTCGAACTGTCTCTACATTTCTTGAGATTCTTCCGTGCACTTACCCCCCCCCCTCACTGCCTGTCTGGGCTTGCAGCATGCAGGGCAAAGAGGAAGTGGAAGAGGAAATTCAAAACTGACTCGTTAAATAGAAGAGACAAAGAGATCTGTCTTTCTGGTTCTCTCTGCTCCGGCTTGAATCACCAACCGTCACGCGACAACGTCGGATGGATGGATGACTATTTTCGCATTTCCGTTTCCCTATGCCCCTCCTCCAAACCCCGCCCCCCCCCCCCCCCCAGATCCATCCACACCTGCTCACACCTTTCCCGGCCTGATCCCCACTGAATTCAACTCCTGTTCCAATCTCCCTTGATCTTCTCTGCTGTCTCCGCCCTTCCTTTCCAATGAAGACGAGAGATACCAAAGGAACGTGAACGCACATCCCAGAGCCTCTTTCCTCTTACGCTCATGCGGAGAATGCCTCCTGTTGCTTTCCATTCCTCGGTTACGGTGCACTTTCCTGTCTCTCTACTACTTCCGGGCCGTCTCTGCTTGCCTGCCCCGTCCCTCCCTCACACTCCAAGAAGGAGGTCCCCGCTTTCGTGAGGCCCTCTCACCATCTTCCCCTGAGCCTTCTGGGGAGGTCCGTGGAGGGCAGCAATGCGGGCAGGGCTGCGGGAGAAAGCAGGGAAAGAGAGAAAAAAGAGTCACGCTCACTTTCTCTTTCTCTGGCGCAGAAGAACACAGCACATCATTCATCATCGATGCATGAAGGTGTACATGAGTTAACGAGACAGTAAGGAACAAATGAAAATATGCTGTTGCACCACGCTCATATAAAACTCGCACACGGTGTCTGTCCCTCGGCTGTGCAGGTGGGAGTGATGCGACAGGAAAATCCGAAGTGAAAGCTCAGTCACGAACAAGCGAGGGGGGGCAGAGAGGGAAGATGAATGCCAGGAAGGAAAAGACAAATAGATAACTCTCGTGCAACGCTTTGAGTCTTGTGTTCCCACTGACTGACTGACTGACTGACTGACTGGAATGCGTAGAGGAGAGCATTGAACGTCCCCAGATTCAGGGCATGGATCAGGAACGTCACCACCCTCATTCGGTACCAAGGATACACCTGCATACACAGAGACAGAGAGAGACGGCTTTGCGTGGATAAGAAGAACTTTCGGCTCTCAACCCGGACAGCACAAAAGAGACAGAGACAGACTGCACTGCCTCTTTGACTTCCCCCTCTGGACCAGCCCCACTTCTCTTTTTTGCCTCCCTGTCCGTTCTGTCCCACTGGCAGGTGATAATTCTATCACTGACTGACGGACTGACTGACCGAAAAGGCCGCAAAAGCGACGAACGGGAGGGTGAGGAACCAGAGCGCAAAGATGCTCTGCAGATGAATGGATACACAGACAGCAGGAATGCAAACCAGGTGCAGTGAAGAAAAGACCGAGCGACACACGAACATAAGACTCGGAAAAAAGAGGGAGAAGAAGGCATCCAGGCCAGAGGCAGCTCCCATTCATTTAACTCAACCCCCAGTACTTGCAATTCCAAATCTCGACAGCCAAGAGACAGAGGGCAAGTGGGACCTCTTGGAGTGGCCAGACACAAACACAATGGACACAAGGTGAACAGAAAAAACCCACAAAAAAGCAGAGAGGGAGAGAGCAACAGCGCAGAATACCAAGCCACTCACCCCCCACTGTCCGTAGAACTCCTTTCGCTTCACGTGCTTTTCCCGGGCATGAGTGCGAAGTACGGCATCCAGGTAGTACACAAAATAGAGGGCATCCAGCTGCATGCATTCGAGCAACCGTGAGGTGGATGGGCACACACACACACACACACACACACACACACACACACACACGCACAGACACACGCAAACGCACACACTCACGCACGCACGCACATGCCAACGAACACACACGAAACCCAGACCGTCTGTGTGCCTGGCAGAATGCGAACAGAGAGGGTCCATGAAGAGCGACCTGATTCCATCTGAGAGCCGGCAAAAAGGAAAAGCAAAAAAATCAAAAAACACGAGCACACTAAGAAAGGAAGCAAGAAAGAACGAACGAACGAACGAACGAAAGAAAGAAAGAAAGAAAGAAGCAAAGACGGAAAGAAAGAGAACGAAAGAAAGAAAAGAAAAGAAAGAAAGAAAGAAAGAAAGAAAAAAAGAAAGAAAGAAAGAAAGAAAGAAAGAAGTAAAGACGGAAAGAAAGAGAACGAACGAAAGAAAGAAAGAAAGAAAGAAAGAAGTAAAGACGGAAAGACGGAAAGAAAGAGAACGAAAGAAAGAAAGAAAGAAAGAAAGAAAGAAAGAAGTAAAGACGGAAAGAAAGAGAACGAAAGAAAGAAAGAAAGAAAGAAAGAAAGAAAGCAGGAACGAAGGAAGGAAAGAAAGAAAGAAAGAAAAGAAAGAAGGAAGGAACGAAGGAAGGAAAGAACGAAG
Organism: Chromera velia; assembly: GCA_018398765.1. Classification (NCBI taxonomy): domain Eukaryota; family Chromeraceae; genus Chromera; species Chromera velia. Next base: position 20,095 of record JAHBMJ010000825.1, on the reverse strand, counting down.
GAACGAAAGAGAGAAAGAAAGAAAGAAAGAAAGAAAGAAGGAAGGAAGGAAGGAAAGAAAGAAAGAAAGAAACAAAGAAAGAGAAAAAAGAAAAAAGCAGAACAGCCGGGGGGCAACAAGCGGAAATGACCGTCCAAAGACAGGAAAAACGGACGCGTGCATGTAAAGCAGGCATCCGACAAAGCGCATCTAAGTTGCATGGAGAAAAAGATTCATGTTGTCAGCGACCAGATCTCTCAATTTGCCCCAAAAGGGACGAAAGAAGACGCTCACAACCTTTCATCTGTGTCCTACCACTCCGATCACCTCCCTCCCCCCTCCCCGCCCCTGACCGACCGTGATGATGCAGAATCCCGGAATTGTGTCGTACACATACGTGGGGGCAAAGTGGGTGGCGTACCCATAGGTTCCATACAGCTCCAGCATGAAGCAGGCAAGGACAAATATACCTGCAGAGGACGAACAAGGAGAACGAAACAAAAAGTCACTTGAAAAACAAAAGAATGACGCAGCGACAGATTGAGGGCACATGTAGGTACCTAAACGTTGTAGAGGGAGCCAAAGATATGTGTCTATACGATTAGAGGAATCTTTTCTGTTTCTGCCACTTCCCCCATTGTTGACCCGTCACTGCCTTCTGCGGGTCTCACGGACAGACAGACTGGCAGTCAGACAGAGCAAATGCTGTCAGAGAGACCGGCAGGCCCATCCGAGAAGCACAAATAAACGCAGAGAATTAAGAAGGGAGAGACACAACAAAAGCACATCTGAACACACACCCCTTCGACCCATGCACCCACCGGTAGCTGCGAGGATCTTGTGATGGTCTCCCATCGTCGCCACCTTCACCAGAGCTCGATGAAAGGGCTCCCCCCACTCTACCCAAAGGCGCACGTGCCCAGGCATGGCACTTCTGCAGCAGAGAGGGAGGGAAGGAGGGAGAGGGGGGTCACTTCATGCAGTGAGAAAAGGAAGGAACGTCTTTTCTCTCCTCATATCCGCTTTTGATGCTTTTTGTAAGACCTTTTCTCGTATGTCGGCCGACTTCAGCGCGCCCCTTTTTTGTCTGCCTTTCTCGTTCTCTGCCTGTCCATCTGTCAGTCCATGTGTCCGTGTCTCTGTCTTCTTATTTCCAGTGATGAAGAGAAGCGGAGCAGCCAGGCACGCAGGCCGTCTTTCTATCTGCAGTCAGCGAAAAACCTGCCTTATCTTGGTTAATGGCGAAGAGATCTTTTTTCTCACCTGCTTTCCGCTGGTTTATACGACCCTCCCACAGACCCCTCCCCCTCTCCCCTGGAGCCTGAGGATGGAGCAGTGAAGGAAGTGAACGTGTCGGCCTCGATGGAGCTCGCAGCCGTTGAGAGAGACGCCGCACGGGGGGCACCCACAAGGGGAGCTGCCTCGGTGGAGAAGCACTCCCCTGCATGCACGCACGCACAGATGCACATACACGCAGGTATAGACATGCTTACACGCACAAACACACGCAAATGTTCAGCGACCCATCTTCACCCAAAGAGAGAGAGAAAATCAGAAAAAGAGAGAGAAAAAGAGAAAGCGAGAAAATGAGAAAAGGTCCCTTTGGGGTAGGGTCGCAAAGACATGTACGCGTAGCCTGTCTTTTCTCGGTTCCCTCGCCTACCCCTCATTTCTTTTGTTCCTTTCATGACGCTGACCTTTTGCAAAAAGCGAGAAGAGGATGAAGAGGCAGCCTTTGCCCATCAGCATCAGCACTGCGAGCAAACACACAACAGCCAGGGAGAAGTATCGATCGACGACCAAGCCTGCCCACTCACCCACTGTTTCATAGGCGCGCACACGCACACACATACACAAACACACACATACACACACACACACACACACACACACACACACACCTACCTCCAACTGAGGAGACGGGGCGAACGGCATTCATCGTTCAATTTTTCTGTCGATGGCGACAAAAACGGTGTCTCGCGATCTTGCGGTTACATCCAAAAACATCTGTGCGCGATGCCACTATCAGATTCCCTGCCCTCCCCTTCCCCCACCTTTCTCCTCTCCCTCCCCCCCCCCCACTGACATTTGCCGGAATCCCTGAAGATCCAGAACCCCCAGCCGTCCCGAGCAAACTCAAGCTGGTGGAGGAGGGTCAACAAAGATGCCGCAGAGGACAAAATGATCGCAGAGCCCAACAGCCACAGGAGCATCTTCGCACCCCCAGGAAGTTGCTGCAAGCCACGCTCAAGAGACAGACAGATAGGGAGGCAGACACAGATGGTCCGACACATTTACACATGAATCGGAATACTTGCACATGCTCACAAACATACAAACGGACTTTCTGTTTTTTTCTTTTCCTTCCTTCCTCTTACGGACAGACAGACTGACAAACGCCTTCTGGGCGAGCAAGCAGAACAATGGATCATCGGTAAGTTTGCAAGGGCCTTCACGCGAACATCACACGCACTGTCCTTCCGGAATTCCACCCACCCTCTCTGAACGCATCAAGGGAGGAAAAACAGATGAGTCAGAGATGCCTCCACGGATGCATGGAGCTCTTCTCAGCAAAAAAAAAACAAAGCCACAAAGCAGACCGACACGACAGAAATGCCGAAGAAGATCCCTTCTGCTCCCCTCTCGTTCTGACCTGTCGTCCTCCCGCCCCCTTTGTGTATTCGTTCACGTAAAGGAACGCCACGTAGACGTACAGAGCAGTGAAGATGATGGAGGCCACCGCAGTTCCCAATTCGTCAAACCCGAACTCCGACTGCCACCCCCTCAGAGGGTTGATCATATGAAACTCGTAGCTGTACGGGATGGGCTTCGGGTTGCAGTTCACAACGGCAGCGTACCAGAATCGTGCCCTCATCTTCTCTGTCACGTTCACGTCCATGGCGAAACCGTCGGGTCCAGACATCCACTGGGGGTAGGGGCGGGCGTACCATCGCGCTGTTTGCAGCTGCGGGAAGGATGGAGATGAAACGGTAAAGATAAAGAAAGAGGAAGGAAGAATCAGACCTGCCCGAAATGTGCAAAGACGGCGATGATTTCTTGTACGTGCAGATGAGCAGTGTGCTTTCTCGTGGCTCCTTCTGTGCCTATGAGCAGCTGAATGGAATGAATGAAATGACACTCTGGCAGATATGCAGGAGACAAAGTCGGATGCTTCTGAAGTCTGGAATGGAAAAAAGAAGCAGAAGAGGAAATCGATGTGAGGAGGGGAGAACACACTGACGTCACGGCCTCTCCCCCACCCCCCCTCCGTCTCCTTTCACTAAATCCCAGCGCTCCAACCCTTCCCTCTTCGCAACCTGCACCTCACTTACCTTCTCGTCACACGATGCCTGGTCCCAGACGGCTCTGGCTGCATACACGCGCACATGCAGGGACAGGTGCATGGAGGTTTCCCAGATTGTTTTCTGTCGCCATCATGGACTGACATGAATAAATGCCTGTCTGTTCATCCTTCTGGATGAGGAGAAAAGAGCAGCTTATTTCAGACTCTCCTGCCGTGCCTACCTCTTTGCCAGTGTGAAGTCCATTGAAAAAAAACTACGTCTGTCACCGGCATTGGCGTTGTTTCTTCTGTATTCGAGAGCCAGAAATTGAGGAGAAATGACAGTCTGGGTGCAGCATCACTACTACCACAAAACATTCAAGGAGACCGCGTCAAGGCGCACAAAACTGTCACATCACTCACTCAGCTACTCGTCGATTCAAATCCTGAATTTACATCTTGTCATACAATTCATTGCAGCCCTCCTTCTCTCCCTGTCCTCCCCCCTGGCTCACCCTGAGGGAAGGACTCCCACTGATCGTCGAACAGCATCAAATACATCTCATCCATCTCGTTGATGTCTGCCCGGAATTTGAATTGGAACAGTCCTGCACTCAGGGAGGGGAGGCAAAGAGCGATAGAAGGTGGTGAGGTGACATAAATTGACGTAGGCAACTAGAACCAACAGACAGGACAGGAGGACAGCCCAAATCTTTTCCTCATCTGTTGCCAATTTGAAGTCTTATTCTGCTCGACCGTGCTGTTCCCCACCTGGTTTCTTTTCAGGGTTCAATGAGTAGTCGTAGCAGAATTTGGATTCCACCCTGGCCTCGTTGGGACCCAAAACGCCGGACCTCTGTACATATTTCGCCTCGACCGTCAGCCCCAAGAAGACAAGGGCAAAGAAGCCACTGAAACCCCGAAGTCGCCCCATTTTCCGCTCACCGATTGGAAGAATAAATGGAGAAAACAGGAGGACCTCTTATAAGTTCAAACACAAAAGAAACAAATGTTGACAAATGGTACTACTCCTTCCTTCCTGGTCTGACAGGATGGCCTCCCCGACCCTTCAAGATCTGTCTGACAGCTAGCAAGTTTCCTCTACTCTTGTTCGACAGCACAGACACTTCTCGGGCTTCGCAAGAAGTGGCAGCCTTTGTCGTTCTGCACAAAACTTTCTGGCTCGTCCATACAGGGCTGTGATGAAGCTCCTACACTCACTGTTTCGTGCTTCTAGAAGCTCTACAAACATAGCTCTACGACTCTTCAATTTAATTTGAGAGACGGCGCGGCTGCTTTCAAATTTTGCCCGCGGCCTTCGATCAGCAACATCCATGCATGAACTTGTGAAGGCCACGGCATGCATGCATGCCTGGCCGGGCTGCATGGGGCCGCATGGATGGGGCCACGGCTTGCTGCATGCATGCACGGGTGTTTCCGTCTTTCCCGTGCATGCATGCATGGCGGGCAGAAACCATGCAGAAAGCTGTAGAGCGTGCACACGATCGTTCGACGCGGTCTGACGGACTCCTGACTGTTCAATTGATCAATCGAAGATCCAGCAACTTCTGCAAGACCGCTCAAGTGTACCGCCTCAACAGGTGTGCAGTAAGAGGATCGATTTCGGGGGGAGAAAACGCTCGCAGTAAGTCGTGACTGACAACAGATCGGGTTATTCAGGTGAGACACTTTTTGTCTTTTGCTGGGAGTCGGCGCGATGGCGCGGCTTCTGCTTTCCACTTTGGCAGTCGTTCTGCTGCTGTCATGCTCTCTGACGGCCTCTTCAGAAACAGCCGTGGGGTCCCGGGGCAACCAGAGGGGAGATGACGTCAGTGAAGCGAATGCACATGTTCTGGAGAGCATGCATGTATCCACGCTTATTCACCCATCTATATGCGTCTGTTCTTGTCCTGGTGCTTTGCACACTTGTTTCCCCTGGTGATCACTGTTGGCTAGACGCTCAGGAGCTCTCTTGGATCAATACGTTCCGGCTGCGTGTTTTAACTGGGTTGAACAAGTCTCGCGCAGTCTATATACGAACTCTTAATTCCTCTTGTCCGTGTTTTCTATAAAGTCTCTCTGCTTGACAAAGCTGGCTCTATTTTCTTGCATCCACGAAGGATGGTGTGATGAAAGATCCGCCCCTGCGGCTGGTCGCGTCATTTGGCGACTTGCTCACCCTTCACAAGTCTGCCCATTGAATTAATGTGACCCTCCTGCGACTTCTATGTGCAGTCCTTTCTCCAGAGCAGGCAAGACCCTGAGGGCGCAGACACAGAGACCCCAGCAGAGGCAAAGGACCCTTCTCTGTCAACAGAGACAACCACACAAACAGATGGAGCCGACCAGCAGGCACAGCCAACAGACGCAGAGACTGAGCAGCCTGAAGCACAAACAGAGACAGCTGACAGCGCGGCAGCCTCTCCTGCAACTCCAACGGAGGGAGAAACCGAAGCGCCGATGGCAGAGACCCTCCAGGCCGAGAACCCCGCAGCTGCACAGGCGGAAAGCCCCTCCGCAGAATCAGAAGGCGGCGTGGAGCAGGCAGAGAATGCAGATGCAGGGAGTGGGCAGACAGAGGACACTTCATCATCAGACAGCGACTCTGCAGTTCCACCAACAGAGTCCGAAGCAGAGCAAGAAGAGGATGAAGAGCCAGTGATGGACTCCCAGGGCAACGTGGAGGTGGACCCTTCACAGGTTGATCCCACCATGGTGACCAGGAAGCAGGCTCTCATGAAGGGCAAGGGGGGGGTTCTGGACGATTCAAGGAAAGTCGGGGGGGCAGCGTCTTTCTTGGTGACAGGGCAGAAGGACAAGGACAAAGTGCGGACGGAGGCGGGGGAAATCGTAGAGCAGCTCTCTGCTGCGAGGGTTCAGGTGCACGGTGGGTTTTGTTTTGTGTCGGTGCGTGAGCTGACCCTTTCATTCGGAGGTGTTCCTGTTAATTGCTGTTTTAGAGCTTTTCTTCAGACGACACAGCAGGAACCGAGCGACACACGAACATAAGGCTCGGGAAAAAGAGGGAGAAGACGGCATGCAGGCCAGAGGCAGCTCCCATTCATGTAACTCAACCCCCATGCAGTACTTGCATTTCCCAATCTGGACAGTCAAGAGACAGAGAGCAAGTCGGACCTCTTGGCGTAGCCATACACAAACACACGTCTTCCCACTTTCTTCGTCCGTTGGATCTTGTTTCGCGCTTCCATTTTGGGGCTCTCTGCTTCTCTGTGTGTGTTTGCCGGTTTTTATTTGTCCCTCCTTCTCTTTCTCCGTCTCCCAGCAGACGTTCAGCAGGTGTACCCAATAGCTTTGTACAGGCTGTGCAGCCTAATTCTTCGATGTGTGTGTGTGTGTGTGTGTGTGTGTGTGATTGAGTGCAGCAAGGGGAGGTGCCGTCGTCTGCTCTCCTCCAGAGGATGACCAAGAAGGTCTGTGAGTGATATTGTTCGTATGTAGGGGTGTGTGTGTGTGTGTGTGTGTGTGTGTGTGTATGTCTGTATGTGGGAGGATATGGAAACGAGGGAAGAGAGTAGATCAAGGGTCTGTGGGCAGATAGAAAGGATAAGGCAATAGACAGACAACAGAAGGTAAGGAAAGAAAACCTCGCAAGCAGAATTGGCAAGGAGGTCTATGCTGATCGCAAGCGGGCAGAAAGTACAAGGAAGGAGCACATGCAGGCCTTTACGTATAGCTGCAGGCAAAGACGGCCAGAATAGAGGTTGCTGCCGATCCGAGGAGGCGCAATTCTGGTGCCGCATAGTACGGCACAGATGGTCTTTGCTCTTTCTGCCCCGGATGTCTTTGACTTGACTGTTTTCCTTCTCGGAAAGTCAATTCATTCCATCGCACTCGCTGCCCTCAAACGCCAACATGCAGGCACACGGGAGAGGGCGCGAATGGAATACTTGGCAAGTCGCAACCTGACCAAGTACGCCCACGTCCCCTACAGCCAGTCGTTCTTCATCCCCAACCCCAAAGGAGAATCCCCCATCGCACTCGTGCCAGAGACAGTGGGGGAAATTCACGTGAGAGCGAAGAAGTGGGATGGGCCTGAGAGTCCGGAGGTGCTCCTGGCTTCGGTCGGTGCTTGAATCTTGTTCTTCTAAACGCTTGGTGCATCGAGCTCTTTGACCTTTTTTTCGTCATACAGTTTTTCTACTCCATCACTTCCTCATCTCTTCAGCAAGCAAGCCCACATCGATTTTAACAACACATTCCAGTGGAAGGGAAAATCTGTTCAGGACCTCGAGACTTGAATCTGCATTCGAAGTTCATGCATACTTAGTGTATCCCTGAAAAAGTCCTAGTCTAAGTTCCTCCTCGTTATGCACTTCTCCCCTACCCTTTTGGGGGGGTGCAACAAAGTTGTCCATCAGAGCTTTCTCTCATGCATTCTCGTTCTTAATTCTTGTTTTTTTGCCATTTCTTCGTTCTTCCAGGTCCACAAGGGGTATGCCTTTGATGAAAACGCCGCGTTCTCTCTCTCTCTCCGTCGTGCTGGGTGCGGGTCCGGGTCCAATGACCTTTTTGGGGTCTCGGTGGTGAAGGCAGGGCCCCCTTCTGTCTGGAAGTCGGGACTTGACCCCCATGAGATGGTTGTGGTGGACGTGTTGGAACTCCCAAGAGGTCTGTCTGTTGCTGTTCGGAATGTTCTTGCTTGGCTGGGCGATAGCGGGGAGGGGACACACGGATCCCCTATGTGCTGCATGAAACCTTTTCCGGCAAACTGGAGGTTCACCTGATTTCTACACAGATTCCCCGAATTTTCATATTTCATGGGCGTCCTTTCTATACTCCGTGTGCGCTAATTTTCGTATGTGAGACTGTTTTACTATTTCTTTCAACCATGCACCTAGCTCCGTCTACGGCGATTTCTTGCAGGAGATCCTTTTGTGGAATCTGGAGTTGCCCTGATGACGTCAACGCAGTCGGACTTCCAGACCCCTACAATTCCTTTGAAGAAACACTTTTCTCAGCCTCCTTTTGTAAGTTAATTTGTTCCTTGATCCCGCCCTCTGTCTTTCTGTTTATCTCTTTTTTTGTTGTTTTTTCTTTTCTCTGTCCCGCGCCTTCTTCTATTTGCTTTCGATTTGTTTTGCTCCGGCCCCCCCCAGTTCCGCTCCTGGAGTGACAGAGAGACATGTTTCGAGGTCCCTTTTTATCCGTTCTGTTGACCAACTAGAAAAGCTGCCTGATTTTCTTGTGTGAACGGAGCGGGCCTGCTCTCCCATCATGTGACTCTGGCGGCGGGCGACCATAATATGTCCTTGTGTCCGTGTCTGAGGTGCATTCTTTGGAGACCGACCCAGTTTCTCATTGTGCGGTCCGTTTTTGGTTCCCCCCCTCCTGTTTTCTCCCCTTTTCCTGCAGGTGTTTGCCTCCACTGCCCTTCCCTTCCTTCCCCCAGGGTCCCTCACAGACCCCAAACAGTACCCCACCAGGGAGGACACACTCGCTGTCACGTTCCAGGTCGGCCTCTTCTGCTTTCCGCATATGTCTCCTTGTTCATGCTTCCATCAAACACGGGTTTTCTGGACCCTTGCAATATCCACCAGGGGACGAGGTGTCTGTCGGCTGCATGCCCACGCACGTGGTCTCAAAAGGCCCAGTCAGGCCTCAGACTTGGAAACAGCACACCATACACAGAGAAAACAAAACCCACTCGAGCTCCCTGCATTTCTTCAGACACGGCTGCACCGTTAACTTCCTGCTACGAACGTCTGGCTCTCCTGTTCTGCAGGACTTCCCCCCTGTGGAGCTTCCGGAGGTGAAGAACGAGGTCTTCAATGAGGAGGTCGTGAGAAGGGACGAGGAAGGCATTGCCGTGTATGTGAAGGCAAAGGCGAAGGTGCAGAGAATCGACAAGGAAAGGGAGGAGGAAGGATGTCAGTCAGTCAGTCAGGCAGGTAGGCAGGCTAGCGGGCAGGAAGCAAAATGCAATGGCAGACAGAAAGAGAGAGACAAAGGAAGTCGGACCCTTTATATGGCATCTCAAAGACTTAATCCTTGGATCATCATTGTCATGGGTCTGCCATTTGTGTTTCCATACAGCTCTGCTTGCTGCTATGTTGTCGCCTTCCCGCCTCTCGCATACACGTTTCCCTGTCTCCCTGCCGCGTACTCTTTCCGAACTCCTTCAGACTTTTCTTGTTTCTCTCTGCATGGGCTTCTCTGTCTTCTCTCGAGGGACAGGCATCGACGGGGATCGTCCCCTTTGGACGCTCTCCTCGGTTTCTGGCTTTGATACAAACGCAGAAGGCAGAAAACGGCAGATGGGTTCGGTGCGGCTGTGCAGAGCAAAAACACCTTTTCAACAGAGCAAGACAGGTTTTGTCCAACTCTTGGCATGTAAAAAGGTCATCCAGTCACTCACTCCAACTGTTCGTGTCTGAAAGAAATGCAGACTCCTGGGTGTCCCGCAACTTTGCGAAGGATGAGAGCTACAGGATCAACTGGGCAGCATTCGTCGTTCCTGGAGTCAACAGATCGCCCTCAGGGGCAGGCAAGACATCACAAGGTTGGTACGTTCGTCAGTAACCAGTAGCATGCAGAAAGAACCTTCGGTCAGTAAAGTGCCTCCTAAAAAGCGCCCCCCTGTTCATTCTGCCTCGCTGCCGAAAGTGTCTCTATCGTTCCTTCCATTTTGGATCAGCAGCAGAAAAGGAGAATCAATCTTTGGGGTCTCGAGGAGGCAGCATCACTTTGTTTATTTTAGATCCTGTGAAATGAAGAAATAACCATTCCAATTCGTTTGATAGAAAAACAGTAAGCCCAGTGGCCTGCGAACACTGCTCTTTTTGCTGGCTGCAACCCTCTCATGCAAACACCTCCTTATGGGTCTTTGTCCCTGCTGCATGATGCAGTCCAGCTGCCCAACGGCGTGACAGTGGGGAGTCTGAATGTGGGGTCCTCCAAGGTCCGCAATGAGGGGGCGGACGTCTTCAAGGTCCCCTTCGAGTGGCAGTTCAAGTGCCCCCCCAAGATCTTCCTCAGCGTCAGGTCGGTTCTGTGGTTTCCTTCTGAGGTGCTGCGCCTTCTTTTGTTCCAAAGCAAAGCACGGACAAATGCAGATATGCATTTGAGTGCACGAGAGAGAGAAAGACGTGGGCAGGGGGGGCAGATGGACGAGTGAAAAAACGAAAAGGTCTGAGAGAATAAGAGAGTGTGGGGAGAAGGGAAGGGAAGGGAAGGGAAGGGAAAGGAAAGGAAAGGAAGGGCAGGTCCATCCATTTTATCGGGCAGGAAGGTCGACAAATTACCCTTAATGTGGAAAGATGCCACACAGCTGTACAGGCTCTTCAGGGAGAGGGAGTGCCTGAAGAGAGGACTGCGAAAAACACAGCCACAGAGCCAGGAACTCACTTCTTGTATTTTTCAGTGTGGGCTTGGCGCATCTGAAAAAGACAAATCATAATTTCGAGTTGTATAACTTTGTTGCTGCAGAAGCACTGACGACTTCTCCGTGTTTGCTGTCTCCGCTCAAGACGTGGAGCTTGGAAGTACGGGCAAGGCTGCAGGGGACGGCATGAAGGTGGCGGTTCAACGGATAGACTCGGGGGGTCATGCTGAGTTGGCATCAAGCGCCTGGAAAGCATTTGTAGATTTTCTTGCAGTACCAACGATTTGTGAGGAAGAGGAGGACGAGGAGGAGGGCAAGAAGAAAAAGAAAGAGGGTGAGACAGAGGGCAAAGGAACAGGAACGGGAGGCGACGAGGAGACTGAGGGGACAACAGAAGGAGAGGGAGAAGGAGAAACAGAAGGGACCGAGGAGTCCCACAACCCAACGTGAGCTTCTGACTTCATTTTCTTGTGTCAACAGTCAGTAGTTTCTCCTTTTTTTCGTTTGAGGAAGCGAACAGTGTCCTTTTTCTCATGGTCATTCTCATCGGAGAAGCCATTTCTCGCAGACCAACTTTTTTCTTTTTTGATCGAATTGAGACGCTAATTAAGGGAAGAAAAGTTGACTTACGTGAATGCCATCCGCAGCCCCCGTGAAAGCGCATCACCGGATACTTCCTTCGTTGTGCTGCCTTCTGTCTGTCCTTTTGAAGGGCATCATGACTGCCCTCAATGCAGAGGAAGGGTTACCGAAAAAAACTGGCCATCTAGGATGTGCCACCCTTTCACTGACTCATTTTCCCCTCGCCCCTGGCTTTTTCTGGTTCTCCCTGTCTTCAGGTCTTTCTCAGAGACGGCCTCCGTCTCTCAAACACAGGACGAGTCGTCAATGCCGGAGGTGGACCATGTCGACGCAGAGGCCGCGTTCCTGATGAAGTGATTAGATTAGAGAGGAGGTGCACGGACTCAGAGGGGAAGCTCCAAATGTGAAATTAAGCCAAAGAGGGATAAAGGAGGGTGCGCCATTAACCGACCGATCATGTGAAGACCTCTCGGTGTAGTCGCTGAATGGACTCCTTTCTATTTGCTTTGGGACAGTTGAGCTTCTCTCTCTACATCGGGACCGTCAGGTTGCAATGCAGTGGGCAGACGGTTGAAGTGGCAACAACTGATTGCAACAATGTTACAACAGCAATGCAACATGATGGTTTTGCATCGTCATTGGCCCATTTCTAGATTTTTATAGCGTTTGCATGGCTACAATACATTTCACATATGGAGTTTTACGTATACCCTATATAAATCAAACCAGGTAAAATTTCCGGTCCGAGAATATAGTTCAATTTACTGGGGTTTAATGGAATTTTCCCATACATTTTAATAAAATTACATTTTTAAAAGAAAAATTTACCTTGAACTCTACTGCATGAGTCTATCTTGGTAAATTGTAAAAGAATCTAAATTTGTGAATTATGATTTATATGTATAACCTAATAGTCACCTAGATAGTCACATAGTAGTACTAGTAGTAGTAGTAGTATGATACACGTAGTATTTAATTATTTATATTATTAAAATAAATTTCCTATAGTAAATTCTACAACTTGAATATTCTACTAGTATGATATAGTTAAAATTTAGCTAAATAAATTTCACAGTAAATTCCATTGATATAACATTCTGGCATTGAAGTCTTTAGTCATAGACCGTTATATAGTTTTGGGGGAATCCGGGCTCAAAGTTAATTTTTTTTAGTAAATTTTACTAAGTTTCACAGGTAAATTCCATGAAATTCCCGGGGGAGTTAAGTTAGTTAACCTGATTTTTAGCTAGCCCGGTTTTGTGAGGTAAGCACCATAAGTACTATAGCATTAGTACTATCAAATTTTAACCCATTATAGTTGCTAGTATGGTTGATATATGCATTGTTATCAAGTTATCAAGTTAAGCCATGTGTAGTTAGAGCTGCTAGAGCACAAGTACCCAAGGCTTCCTTCCATCAGAGTTCTTTTAGGAAAGTCTGTCAGTTCGGTCGTACAGAGAAGGACGAACGTTCTTGCAAAGCTAGAAGCTTCAATGAATGATGCACCGTCAATCGATCTGAATGCAACTAAATCAGGCGCATGACGTATCACGCAATGCAAGCGGCCCCGGAAGGCGAAGGCATATCGTAGGGCGGCAGGCGCGGCAGACCCGCACCCCAGCGTCACCCTCAATCTCGTCTGGCCGGCGACGTACCTCAATCTCCCCTGTCTTCATTCTTCACTCCCCCCCTCGATTCCGATGTGATATACAAGAACGGAGGGAGCGAGACAGGAAGAATATAAAGTAAAAAAAATAAAGGTTAGCCGCATGCTCCAACCACTGAGCCCAAAATCTTTCTTCTCTTCCCCCACTAATCGTTTGTCATAGCAATGCGTGCCGAAAATGCAATTCATGCTCTTCTTGCAAGTCCAAAGGATCGTCGCTTGTCAGATCCTGACAATAGAGAAACTGCATGCATAACAAGCTATCAACCACATGCGCAGGCAGAGATGAATTGGAGAAAAGAAATTTATGATGAAATCAGCAGTGGGCAAATCTGGCCTTGAATGCTGCCTCCTCTCCAGGATAGTCCTGGAAAGGGTCGAAGTTGCGCCCCCCGTCTTTGTTCTCCTCGGAAGTCAAGGAGACGGCAGTCATCTCTGAACCCCCCTCCTCAGTGGCACATGCTGCCTCGTAGATGGGGATATCCTGAAGTGCAAAAGGAAACTCAGAATAGTCGAACACGATGTCGATATGACCACCTCCATGTCTAACCAACTCTTGGAGCTCAGCTCCGCAAAAAGCGTTAGCCATTCTCACTCTCTCCTCTGAGAAGCAAACCTTCTCCTTCTTTCTATTCAATTTCTTCCCCTCCTTCTTTTTTTCCTTCTCACTCTGCTTCTTCTCTTGTATCTGCAATATTTGCGCTGCGATGCGAGAGACGTCGGACTCAGACAGTGAAAAAGAATTGTCAGACGAAGAGCTAGACGAAGACTCTGAGTGAGACTTCTCGCTCTGTCCATTCTGCCGTCTCTGTCCATTTCCATCAGATCCTTCCCTCTTTTCACGGCTTCCTTTCTCCTTTTCTTTCTGATTTCGGCTACCTAAAAGGCCAAAATGCTTATCGTACTTTGAAGCAAAGTTGGAAGACAGTTGACGGAGCTGTCGTGCCGTCTTCACGCTCATCGACTCGAAGTCAGGGTTGGTAAGAGCATTAACCCCCCTCGGAAGCATGGCTTAAAGGGATAGGTCTGCAAGCTTGCCATCTGAAGTGCCAGCTGCAGACAACAGAGACTTGTGAAGGGTCGAAATCTCCATGTCTACCCCGATTGAACCAGAGATGATACGGAGGATTCCAGAGGCAACAGAGGGCACCCAGTCATAACGAGTATGGCGGGGGTCCAGCGTAGCTGATGCTTCCGCCATCACCTCCTTCTGGTACTCCCAGCTGTACTTTATGGCTACTGGCTTCCCTTGCCCCCCCACCTGCTTCTTTAGCTTTGTCCGCGCCAACGCTTTCGTCTCTTCACAGAAAAGAGGCCAGAAAGTGATGCCTGCAACCCAGTCATGTGCTTTAAGGTCCTGATCCTTCAAATCATCTTGCACTTCCTGAAAAGCCCCTCCAAGTTCGGCTTCAGAAAAGCCTTTTCCCTCCACTAGCTGAGGGAAACATGAGAACGTGTCCCACGCCGTCTTCTTTTGAATATCTGGTGGCAGCTGGACCTAGACTCCTTGAAGTGCTGCAATGAAAGCGGCTCCCCAGTCCTTCAATCTCTTCTGGAACTCCGGAAGTTCTTCAGCAATCTGACGTTGAGGCAGTGTATACTGGGGGTCTTGTGCCAACTTGTTGGCCCTCTTATGAAGGGCGTTATCCGATCCAAACGAAGAAACACAAATCGCTCCCAACAACTTCTGTAGTCCAGTGTACGAAGCATACATCCAAACCCACAGAGAAAGGATTTGAAGATACTCCTCAGAGTTTGCATACTGTTACCTCTGAGGAGGCTCTTCTGCCGTAAACTTCAGAGCAGTATTCGTAAACATTTTGAGAAAGTAGGGCGGAGACGGAAAGAAACGTTTGGAAGAAAGACTTAGAAAACCTGGGACTGTTAACCGCAGTTAAGCTATGTGTAGCTAGAGCTGCTAGAGCGCAAGTACCCAAGGCTTCCTTCCGTTAGAGCTCTTTTAGGAAAGTCTGTCAGTTCGGTCATACAGACAAGGATGAACGTTCTTGCAAAGCTAGAAGCTTCAATGAATAATGCACCGTCAATCGATCTGAATGCAATTAAATCAGGCGCATGACGCATCGTGCAATGTAAGCGGCCTCGGAAGGCAAAAACATGTCGTAGGGCGGTAGTCGCGGCAGATCCACACCCCGGCGCTACCCTCAATCTTGTCTGGCCGGCGACGTACCTCAATCTCCCCTGTCTTCATTCTTCACTTATTATTGGTTGACAAGAAAACAATGACCTCCTCTAAGTTACCTCTAATTTCTTGTTTCCAAATTTTTCTAAATTCGTATTCTAACTTCTACATTCAAGTTCCTTTAAAGCTTAAATTTTTCTAAATTTCTAGCTGGCAGTCCATACATTATGTAGAATTAAATCAACACTATCAGTTATCACGGCTAGTTGTCTAAATTTGATGACAGTTTGATCTCTCAGAGGGTCTTCTTCTCTATATGAAATTGGTCAAATGAATCGTTGCATTGATTCTTCCTCATCTGTGGCTGTCATAAGGCGTTTTAATAAAGTCATTTCTTGTAGTGGACAGTTTGTTCAAGGCATTCTCGAGGTACTTGGCTTCGTCTTCAAGTAGCAAACCCTCATTCTGAAGGAAGACGATTCGTGTACCGAGGTATTCCCCTCTCCCGATCGCCTCCCCGGAACCCCCCTCCACCCCTGGCCGCGATCACCATACGCCGGGCCCCCCCAGGGGCCTCTTCTAACCCTATAGCCAGCCCCCTTCTCGATACCCTCCCGCTCCACCCCGCCCTCCTCTGTAATGTCCTCCTCCCCCATACCCTGTGCCTCCATTTCCTCCTCTACTGTCTCACTTTTTAGACCAAGACCGGGTCCCTGGACCTTCTGCTGGGACCAAGATCCCTCCTTCTTCTGCCGCTTCTCCACATATGCCACCTGCTCTCTCCTATCGACGGAAGAAGGCAAACACTTCTCATGGATGGTTGTTTAAATTTGATGACAGTCTATCCAGGACCCTCTTGCTCTCCCAGAGGGCCTTTTTCCCCACATGGAATTGGTCATAATGGATGGTTACGTTGATTTTTCCTCTTCTTTGACTGTCATAAAGCGTTTTGACAAAGTCGTTTCTTGCAATAGACAGCTTTTTTAGTGCATTTTCAAGGTACCTCGCTTCATCTTCAGGTAGACTAACTAAGTAACCCTTCATCTTTCAAGAAAACGATTTGGGTGCCAAGACACTCCGTCCTGCGACTAAAGGGTGATGATGAATGTGAGTGGTTATCGTGTTTGGGGGATTCTGTCCTTCCAGTTTGGCTTCGGTTTGCCAACATTTCTCTGCACATGGCATCTATACTTCTTCTTCAATGTGTTTGTGCAAAAAGCAAAAAGAACCATATGACCGCACTGTGTTGACAAAGGCCTCATGATCCCGCAAGAACTCCGATCCTGAAGGCCAGGGACTCGGAAAACTGCCGCCATTGGAAGATGAAGCGGAGAAGGAACCAGAAAGTCCCAATGGTGCGGAGACACCGACGGAGACAGCTGAGGCGGGAGCAGCAGGAACTTGAAGTGAAACGACAGGCCTAAATCTATGTATGCACGACGAGTTTGCCCTCGCTGAAGAAGACGAAGAGAATAATACTGATTCTGTCTCTGCAATTGAGTAAAGAAAGCCGGAAAAAAGTAACCAAATGATAAGTTTTTATACTGTCTAAATCACTACAAATGGACTATATGGCATGTAGATGTTGTTTACATTTTGTTTTGGTGTGAAGTTATGATCGTCTGTGAATCAACCTAGGAATCAATAAATTGTTAGGAGCCTGAAAAGGTTTTGTTATCCTCAATCCGACTGATATCAGTGCATGATTGAGCCCCTGAAACGATTTGGGTGAGAACAGCAGACTTTTCCGACAAAAAATAAAAAACAAACTCGGTTTGAGAGAGATTCTATTGAAGCGAATTCCAGGCTGATTGCCTCTTCAAAATCATTCTGTTTACTCACCTTTCCACGGGAAGCGACCTGCTACAGGGTCCACAGCTGCTGCCTGCATCACATTTCGATCAATGACATCATGATGAGACCTAGCATGACACGTACAACACTGTATGCAGTCACTGTGTTAATTGTACGGATTGAAACCATAGGCAGCTACTGAAGACGTCTGCCGAGACGTTTGGGTAGAAAACAGAAACAGTGCAAGTTAGCAACAAACTGTCTGCCATAGGCTGTTGGTTAAACACTATTGACAGCATCGGATGGTATGATTATTCTAAGACGTTTTGCTGTCTGTGTCCTTTGGCCTAGGGCCTGGTACTTATATTGGGTTACAGGTTTCAACACCCCCCGTATATAAGGGTATACCCCCCTATAATGTTACCCTTACTTCAAAAGTGGTCCCAATCGATCAATCTCATCAGGTTACATCTAAAAATATTGAAAACATCTTCTGTTGATTGAGGTTACATGAGAAACTGACGAAAAACAATGTGCCCCTTTCATTTTATAGCCAAACCCCTTGTAACCTTATAACTGGTAACCTAAAATGACCCTCTTCAAAAGTGATATAACCTTCGTCTACATGCATTTTAAAGTGTTTTTGAAGTAATTTGAAGAGTTTTTGAAAGTTGACTTTTTGGTCGGTTACGGACCTTAAAACCCCCTGTAACGTTGTAACCTGTAACCTTGCAAGGGGACATATATAATAAGGGGTGTAACCTCATGTAACCACATAAGCTATACAGTAAAAGTGATTGATTTTGAAGTAACTTAACATGCCGGACCTCCAGCTTGTCTGAAAAGCTCGTCCAAATGTTTTTTGGTTCATTTTTTATGTTATTTTTGCACTTGTAACCCTATATGAGCCCAAGAGTGCCACCCCCTAGCCTTTGGCAGACATCAAGAGAATCACAATGGATGAAATGTAAGCACTGCCAGGTGGCAGACTGAGAAGCGGAAGGTCTTGAGTTTGATTCCCACCTCCATCTCTTTTACCTAACTTTCACAAGAAGCCGACTAATCGGTTCTGTATCGGTTAAGGCAAAGTATGTCAAACTTAATACACTTTCAAAAATGAAAGTCTGTCAAACATGATACACTTACACAATTGATACATTTTCACAATTGACAACCTTTGCAGGAAACAAGCATAAAATGCAACTTTAGAAAAAAAGAAAAGAAAGAATCGATTAAAAACTTGACCTCGGAGTAATAGAATTGAATCCCAAATCGAGTTGACTTACCTTCTGGAAGAATTGACTTGAAGCGATCTGAACCGACCTTCACTGACTTCAATAACACTGAGTGAATAATTGAAAGATACATTTAACTCCAATTCTAGTTCTATTCTTCCATTTCGGCTTCGTCTGATCTACTGAGTCCGGAAAAGCTCGGAACACGTGGTGATGCCAGCGAGAGTCGAACACAACCTGCAAAGAGCGAAACTAGCTGGAGACTAATCGAGTCTCTCAGTACAGACACTTAGAAAATTTCTATTCAGGCAACTTCAGAAACTCTCTTCCTTGCCGGGACCCCCAACAAGAGACTGAGAGAGAAGGTCGAACTGTACGGCCGACCACTCCTCTTTAGGAACCGACACCAAAGAGTTCTCTTCATCCAAGCATACCTGCAAGCGCTGGATCTGGCAGTTCCTTCTGCCACTCGCTGGAGACCTTTCAGAAGACACTTCACCTGTATGTGGGCAGCTGTCACTCCTTTGGACCCTGCTGTCCCCGGACTTCCTTTTCTTCCTTCTGAACTCTATCCATATCGGCACGCTTTCACACCTAGCTTCTGGTACGCTCTAACGCCTTCGTCAACCACAAAGAGCCCCTCGAGTTGAGAGGACTGTCACCCTTGACTTGGAGAAAAATCATATTAAAACGGAGCAAACCGCGAAGCGCTGCTGAATTTTCGTTTTCTTCCCTCTTCTGTCCTTTGAGAAAGACACATATGGAGCTTGCGCTCCCGAGACAGACATTGGTGAAACAATACAGAATTAAGAGGAAAGGTTATATAAGACTCTCGCCAAAGATGATTGACTGACCTTCACACGCTGAATCCAAATACCGCGGGGTCAATTGCTTCCTTGGGCCTGGGCGCGTGACTCCTCCCCCGCCGCGTGGTGGAATGCCGGGGCACATGCAACCAAATTATCACGAGACGCCGCAAGACCGAAAATAACTGACCTTTTTGGTCAAGCCAGCAGTTCTTTCCCGAATCGAACAGCAACCTCTGCACTCGCAGATGAAACTCCTCCCCACAAACCCTCTAAAGAAAACAATAGCAGTCTCGTACAGGCACGAGCGCCTCTGTGGGGGTCGACATCCCTCTGAGAATCAGCCCTCTCTACAAACTGAAACAACGGATGGAGCGACCATTGGATCGGAACTATGGAACTTCTGAACCTCGTTGGAGCTTGGACCTCTTGCTAGCTGGCGACGATAGAGCAAGCCTTAGGAGGCTCAGGATAAGTTGCTTGTGTATCAATAAAGAAACCTTTTGTTGGGGAATGGAAGATTGGGTGAAAAAGGTGTGTGTGAAGTAAGACTTAGTATGTGGTGGGATGATACACATGCTAAACTCGAGACAACTGTGTGCACACACAAAAAACAACAAACAGACCAATCGTATGCATGGACTGGCCGCCATAATACACACCCATTCACTGTGGTTGGCACCTTGGTGCGATTGACCTCTTGCATCCGAAACGGACGATGCGAAAGGTATGGGCATTCAGCAGAAGGCTGAGTGTGCCACGGCCCAACAACCACTCTTGGTTGCTCAATGAAGTCGTCGGGATTTCTCTCTGAGAGAGCAGAGCTGAATGAGTTCTTTCTGGTGTGAACTGTGACGCTTTCTGATGCTGACAAGACTGGATCTTTTGATCTCGAAGTCGAGCCGGGGTGTTGAGATCCATCAGATGTGCAAGATGCACAAGGCGCAGTGCTGGGCCAATCTGATGCCCCCGAGGGAACGGCAGGCCTGACCTTTG
Source organism: Chromera velia (assembly GCA_018398765.1). NCBI lineage: Eukaryota > Chromeraceae > Chromera > Chromera velia. Next base: position 272 of record JAHBMJ010000825.1, on the reverse strand, counting down.
AAAGACGAAGTGTGATCAAAAGTGTGACCAAATGTGACTGCTGCCGCGTGGCCGGGCTCTCTCCGTGGTCGGTAAGCCCCGGTCGCACCGTTCCTCTCGACAGAAAGTGAGAAGGTGAAAGGATTGGACGCAGACGATCGCCGATCATGAAGCGAATGATCGAGCTTCCAAAGCAACGCACCTCAAGGAGTGAGGTCAAGACAAAGGTTTAGAGGATACACTGATGAATCAGTGCAATAGAAGCAAAGAAACTGAGTTAAAGGAAGGTTTTG
>JAHBMJ010000824.1:0-40037 GCA_018398765.1 Chromera velia | reverse complement strand
ATCGATCAGGCTTTCAGAAGCTAAGCATTTACCTCTTGTACGGTCATAGTGCTCAACATTTGTTTGGTTAAACTGCTTTCTGTGGGTGTCAAATCGGCAGATCTGTTTGCGGACATTCATTTTTACCTTTCATGGAGGTTGCCCGCTGTGTGCTCCCTCCTTACATCAGTGTGCGGATTCGGCGTATTCCATTAAAAGTAAAAGTCAGCTTGTTTGTGCATTACACTGCACATTGTCACATGTCTGCAGAGTCTGCAATCACTCTCTGACATATCAACATACTATAAGTCTTTCACCTCACTCACGTCCAACAATTTCCAACATACACACCACAAACCCATTAAACCTTATCTTTAAAAGTTGTTCATACTTTCATGCAGGAAAAAAATTAATAAATAGAATCATTTTAAGTGTTTTAAAGACTTAGTTTTTTATATAAAATTTAGTGTGATATATAGAAAATTAAAAGTCACTTTCTAGTATAAAAGTTTCAATTGTCAGTACAGTTAGTTCTCGATCTCTTTCTCCTATGCAGAACCGTACATCCATCTGGCTCTTTTCCTCTCTCGCTCTCTATCTCTCCCTGATCATAAGTCTTCGTCTGCCACCTGTCTGCTAACGTGCACACGTACACACATACATATACACACATACACACACACACACACACACATACACACACACATACACATCTACACATATACATACACATACACATACTCACACACATACACACACACAGAGAGAGAGAGAGAGTGTTGACACTCTCACCGCTACATCGCACGCATATATAAGTACACACATTACTCAGACTGACAAGCTCGCACAGGTATAGATCGCATACGCACGGACGGAGACATACACATACACACACATACACACACACATACACACACACACACACACACACACACACACAGAGAGAGAGAGAGAGAGAGAGAGAGAGAGAGAGAAAGAGAGAGAAAGAGAACGGAAGATCAGCTACGGATGTGCTAAGGAATGTTCCCTTTCCTTCAAAGTTTCTAAGGCTTTCATTTCATTCACAGACTGATACGCAGAACATTTAAAATTGTACAGTGCAAAAAGAGGCAGTGGCCCTGGACAGTGACCCCAAAGCAGGCAAGCAACCCAGAGAGTTTTGAGTATGATTTCAAGCAAGCAGACCTCTGAGTTAGTGCACCGCCTGGTAGTCGTATAAAGGAATATGCAGGCAAACACACAATGAGAGACAACCATACACATGAGCATACATAAGCCCTGCGGTAGAGTGGAGCGGGAATGTCACAGAGCCTTTCAGAGGAAGCTCTTACGTATGCACAAAAACATACGAGGGAGAAAGGCCGACACAATGAAATATATTATGGATGTAGTCCTGCTAGAGCCTTGAAGCACAAGCTGCCCACATTTTCTCTCTCTCTCTCTTTCTCTCTCTCTCTCTCTCTCTCTCTCTCTCTCTCTCTCTCTCTCTCTCTCTCTCTCTCTCTCTCTCTCTCTCTCTCTCTCTCTCTCTCTCTCTCTCTCTCTCTCTCTCTCTCTCTCTCTCTCTCTCTGTGCCTCCTGGCCTTATACACATACGCATACACCTACATATAATATCATACAGACAAACATATGGAGAAGCAGACAGATAGGTAGGCAGGCGAGCAGGTGGGCAGGCAGGCAGACAGGCCATATTTTCATTCCAGGGGAAGGGAATTTTTTTACAGATAGCAAGACAGACCTAGAAGACAGACAAATAGCTAGGGTATGATACTTAAAAAAAAAATAAATATAATTTAATTACAAACCCTAAGAGTATGTATCACTCTGATTAGCTATAACTCTAAAAAGTGGTTTTTTGAGGTTTTTAGGAAGAACTGACCTTATTTCTACGATAACACAACTTTTTAAATTAAATCTGATGACCTTTTATATATAGGAAAGTCAATTCGCCATCTGAGGTTCGCAAACGCTCATGACGTCGGTTTGCAAACCTAATCCCCTAACCTGACTAAACCTGTCTAAACTTGTCTAAACCTGGATCCAAATGGCTTTTGCATAAACACAGAGAAGATGCAAAGCAAATACAACCTAGCATTTTACCAGGAAATATTAGACAAACCGATCATTCAACGAATGTAGGATAAAGTCAACAACACAAAAGCTGCCTTCATTCTTTCACACTTCAACAGACTTCTCCAGGGGTATAATTTCCTTTTCAAACGCCCGGTCAACTTACTTCAATTCTCTATCTTCAATTCATAAGCCGCCATTAATGTTTAGTGCAGTGGGTTTCCAAATTCCTCAATCATATGGGTGGTTTCCATGGAGAGGCGATCAAGCAAACAAAGATCATGCTGGGAAAGAAGAGAGGGGAAAAAGGAGGGGGGCAGGACAAAGAGAATACAATGGCTACTGTGAATGCTGATGCGAGCAAGGCTGTATCCCCTTCCTGAAACGCTCATGCACAGAGTGTCATAAACGTAGTCCTGCCGGCAAAAACGTATAAAATATGCTTTTAACAGATCATTCACATACAGATTTTAGAAGTTTGACCAGGTTTGGATAGATTTAAAGAGGTTTGGAAGGTTTGAGTCTGGTGCGACTATGGTTTCCAAACCAATTCTAAACCTGACGTAGCAAATGGGTTTTAAACTTATCTAAATCTACCCTAACCTACCCTAACCTTAGCCACTCAACCCTATCTTAGCGTTTTTTAAGCTTTTCTAGCAAATTAAGCTCTAAAAATGTCTTTTAAAACATCAAAAATTTATGTTTTTATTGAAAAACCTAACTTTAAACCTAGGGTACCCTCATAAAGTGTCAGACCCTAGACAAATAGTCAGTTACTGTGACTGTCTGTCGCTGCCAGTCGATCAGTGGGTCAGTCAGTCAGTCAGTCTTTTACCCTTGCGCTTCTTCTTGGAGTCTCAGCACTCCTGCACTCAATTAACGTGCACCCAGTCACTAAAAGGAGACGAATTTTAATATACACATAGTCTAAGGGACACAGAAAAATGTGGAACGGAGAAAGCCGGACAGAGCACACGAAGACAAAACCACATCACAGACTGGCATCCACGCACATAAATACCGGAAAAATTTGTCTATAAGGGCACCGTGCATCGAAACGAGTATCGTGGATAGCAACGGGGAGATACTTTAAGACAGACATGTAGACGGACACGGAAACCCAACACGCCTACTCATTCACCCATTTACTCAAAGACACAAGGATTCACAGCCCAAAGTCAGTACAGACAGGAAATCACATATATTGCATGGCAGGCTCAAACAGGGTGAATAGAGCTAGAGGAAAGCCATAGGCGCCCGGGTTCAGCAGTTTGCTTGCGGTAGAGAGTCACATATGCTTGCTAGCAGATTGTCTCTGACTGTCTCCCTTTCATTTATGGAGTCAAATAAACAGGAGGAATACGAAGACAGGAACAGATTGACTACTCACCTTTCCTTGGAGCAGGACAGGTGGGGACCTGACCAAAGGGCAGATCTGCTTAGTCCGGAAACAATATGAAACTCACAACAGACAGATTGAGACGCGCGGAGACGGCGTTTGAAGAGTAGTGTTTTCACCCAGCTCTCACTCACTGTCACGCCCATGTCCGTCATTAAGTTAAAGATTTCCCTCATCTGCTCACCCACATTACAAAGTCTGACAAAGCTGTCGAACAGCGCATCTGATAGCGCATCTGAATTCAGACCTCAGAGGTGGTCGAATTCAATCATTTCAATCATGCATGCATAAAATTTTTACTGCGCGGTCCCGTAAGGCGTTTGCGACCCGAAATGTGGGGAAGTACGTAAGTGGCGCGCGTGCGAAATTCGGTGTAGGGGGCGGGGCTCACCTTTACTTTTTTCCTTTCGGTTTGGGCTACAGATACCGTGGCTCGGGGGCCACGGCACGTTCGATCTGTTCTCGCATGTTCTCGCGAATGTTAATTCTCGTGGTCGAGCAGCAAATGTACGTGCGCATATAATGTGCGCACATGTGCGCACGCGCGCACGCGAATTGTATCGATAAGTCATGCAGTCTTCATGCGTGTGCGCGCTCGAGCGCGAAGCAACATTTTTTGTTCGCAACGTGCAACACATTGCAACTTGCAACATTTGATCCGACGTTTCACATTGCACATTCACAAACGTCTTCCGACGATCAGTCACACATGCAGATTCAATGAGGCAGAGAATGGCTGGCCTGACTGCACATATTAATATTAATATGGCCTGATCGACTGACTGCAAAAGTTTGCCTGCCTGTATGCAGGTGCATGTGCATGGTCGAATGGTTGCAGTGCAACACCAAAAAGTGTATTGCATGCAACATCGAAAATTAGTTGCGCCGTGCACTGGACGCCCATATACAGGCGCGATTCACTTTTCTTTCTTTCATTCGATTGATCGTCTTTTGGTTCGATCAGTGCGTTGAATTGAGAGCCTTGCCATGCAGCTCACTCGATCGCTTGGTGGACTTGTGTCTTCACTCGATTGATCGATCGATCGATCTTGCCGTCCATCCATCCCGTTAAAGGACCCGTTTTGACTTGAAGCCATGCTGAGATTCTTGATCTTCCTCATTGCCCTTGTCCTGTCTGCTGGGCAGTTCTACCGGTGAGAATTTGTGGATTTGGACGACACAAAGGGACCTTGGATGAGAAGATAGAATCTCCTCGCCATCAAAGTCCTCTACTCGAAACTGCAGGCCCTCAATGGATGTCAAAATGATCCCAGCACGAAAGTGGAAATTCGAGAGGTAATCTCTTTCAATCTCTGGCATCTGGGTGAAGCGTAACAGAAACGATTTGAGGCGCCGTGACCAATCGATCCCCTCGTTTGGAGACCTTGTCGCAGGCAGTTTTTGGCGAAGATCAAGGCCATGCTCCACGGTGTCAGTCTGCGTGGACGTCAATCGTCTGTCAGGGTCCTTGGAATTGAATGCCGCACAATGAATCCGTTTCGCTCAGTTGATTCGAAATCTAATGCCGCACATCTCAGGAAATCAAAGACGAGATTCAGCGGCTTGAGCGAGAACACGAGGCCAAGCAGCGTGCTGACTCACTGTTGGTCAACGAAGCCTCGTACTCCATGACCCCCGCTTTGTTTTCCCCGGACTACAAGATCTGAAGATGGCAGCTGGCCATCAGGTCTGTGCCATAAAAGCGAAGTTCGCGCAGCAAGCCTTCCTTTGGACACCCCCATGCGACACAGGACACCCTCCTGTGTTATCGCAGCCTCGGCCAAACATAGGAGATTGCAAACTCTGCCTCGGCCGAACGAATCGTGAGATCGTTTTGAGCCGCTCACCAGCATTGTCAGGGGAACCGCAATCTGACAATTGGCAGCCATTGAGTATCTTTATCGTTTCATGAGTACCCGTCGTAGCACGATACTAACCGTCGTTCACTGGACAGCTGCTCTGGCAGATTTTTGGTACCTTTCAGTCGGACTATATGACTACATGGGAGCGGCATGAGCGAACACCTTTGAACAAATCCCTGCGTTAAAACATGAATGCATTAAAAATCATTTTGTTAACTATTATTTAGTGCTTTAGCTGGCATTTTCATCGCTTCAGACGGAACTCATTTTAATGCCCATCAGTGATTGACAACTAGTATTTGTCACTATTTGAACGTCTATGCTAATAAAACAAGAGATTTGTGAATGCTGTTTGCACGTAAATCAAAGTATCTTTCATTCTTTTTCTATACATCGATATGTCATCATCATCATCATCATCATCATATGCCATCGCTATATATATATTGGCCCATGCTTAGGCGTCTACTAGTAGCGTTCGGCAAGTCAGATTGTAACAGCTAGTGTGCATACGACTACCGTGCAAAGACCTAGGAATTTAGACAGGAATTTAGAGGAATTTAGACAGGAATTTAGAGGAATTTATAGAAGAATTTAGACAGGAATTTAGATAGGAATTTAGAGGAATTAATAGAGGAATTTAGACAGGAATGTAAAGGAATTTACACCTCTAAATTCCTAAATTTTGGAGGTCAATTTCTCGTGAACTATGATGAGTTGGAACTTGATATTAACGGTCTTTATAGACCTATAGTAAAACTATAAGCATTGTTAATATCAAGTTCTAACTTATCATAGTTCACGAGAAATTGACCTCTAAAAATTGCTAAAATTATCTAAATTCCTGTTTTTAAATTCCTTTAGATTCCTGTCTAAATTCCTCTAAATTCCTGTCTAAATTCCTCTAAATTCCTATCTAAATTCCTAGGTCCTTACAGGGTATCCATTGCTTTTCGAGTCACATCTTTAAAACTAACATTCTATGATAATAATAATATCGAATTTGCCAGCAAACTTGACGCATTATTAGAGTCATCTGGAACCCATTTAGTCTAGTATTTAGTATAAGATATAAATTTTATATAAGTAGATCGAATTAGATGCATTTAAACCTATAAATTTCATTAGTCTTTGTACTAGTAAGTGATTATTAATCAAAATCTCAGAGAAACTTGAAACTGTAGTAATACTAATTTGTACTTAATAATATGCAATTAAAAAAATCATTTAGTTACTATTAGTTTTATATTACTGACTTAATCATTAACTTATTTTAGTGCTCAAAATTTATAGTGACTGTCTAGGTGACTGCAAACTAAAGACACAGTGTTATTTTTAGGCTTCAAGTTTTACTATAACTTAAACTTTATAGTTTTTTGCTTGAAAGTACTACAAGGTAAGCTTCTAGGTAAGTTTACAGTAGTCTGAGTGTAAAAATAGTGTTTGGATCTGGATTTGCAGTGTTTTTAAATCAAAACGGCCTTCATTTCTATTGAATTATTAAATTTACCATTCATCAGTTGAAAAAACTTCTCGATTTTTACCTCTAGGTGCAACCAGCGTCAATTTGTCCTCTCGAGCTTTCCATTCTTCATTGAACTCCTCAAGTGCTTTAAGAACTTTTTGTTCATCCTTTCCCGCGCCTGCTGTGTTGCCGGAGTTCACAATGAGTCTGGAGTTCGTTGCCAGCCCCATGAGGCTAGAAGCCTCCAGAGTCTAGCCAGTCTAAGAATAAATCACTGAGCTGTCGAGCATGCAACACAAAAACCTTCACGCCTTCATTGAAGACTCCCCGCCCTCCCTCTCCCTTGATTTCTTCATTCTCCAACTTTTCCTTTTCGGGTTTCTGGCCTCCTCCCACTTTTAAGGAGAAAGAAGCTCAGACCCTTTCCCATTAACTTGCTGCCCCGTTGTTTCTCCAGGCCCGCTGCCTCAACTAGTGAACCGGGACCAACGAGTGTCCGAACAGACGAGACCCTCAAACTGTCCAGCCGATGGCCTTCGATGCTGCTCTAGTCTTCACGGAGGCGTCCCTGAGGGCACGTACAGCACAAGATCATCACCAGGGTCCATGCCAACCAGAATCTTCGCAAAAGCACAGACAACGACTCTGGAGACTTGCATGCCAAGACGCCGTGGCACCAAAAAAGAGCTGTCGTTGTCGCCAAAAATGATTGCGCGAAGACAAGGTATGGCCGTATGGATCGAGACGGAGAGACCGAGACAAAGTCAGACTCACGCAAAATCTTCTGGTTGCCCAGTGTCATGACCGCAATCACGATAAAGAATAAGCGCATCCATCTCTCTCTCTCTCTCTCTCTCTCTCTCTCTGTGTGTGTGTGTGTGTGTGTGTGTGTGTGAGTGTGTGTGTGTGTGTGTGTGTGTGTATGAAATTTGGGTGAGACTGACCTGAGCATGTTGGCGTTGAGGATTCTCTGCCACTGTCCGGACTCGTGGCAGACGCCCATGTGAGGCTGCATATATCAATATACACACACATGGTATTCGGATCGGTGTACCGGTTAAGATCTGGAAAGAAGGGGTGGAGGTGGGGGGGACGAGCGTACGCTCAGCAAACAGAATCAGGAGGACGGGTGAAATAGAAAGTTGAAGAAGGCCTGCCTGCCAGAAGAACAACTCACGTGGAAGTATCCCTGCTCGTGCCAGATGAGCATGTCTCTGAGGGTGTGCGGGCCCTGAGTCTGCACACATGCATCAACGACATTGCAGTTAGTTCATGGGGTGGGGGAGGAGCGATGTGGCTTTGAGATACGGAAGGATTCAAACGGACATACGAGCTGTTGAGATCTGTATTCACGTATTTCTGTCCAACCGGCTCGAAACACCCCCATTCTCACTCTCACACATACGCGCGCGCGCACACACACACACACACACACACACACAGAGAGGGGGAGGGGGGGGAGAGAGGTGAAGAGGCAGCCAGACAGATGGAGAGAGAGGTCCAACTGGACCCATACACAGAGACAGCAGCCCTCCATTGACCCCCCCTCCCCTCACCTCTCCCTGCGGGTCGACGTAGTACCATCTGTTCATTCGGGTCGGGATCTCGGCCTCGTGGAGCTGCGCGTAGTTGGATCATGCAGTGAGGAGGGTGCACATCAAGGGCAGTGGAAAGGGAGAAAGAAGACAAAGGGAAGGAAACATACACAAAGCCAGACGACAAAACGAGACCTTCCGTTTGGGGGCACGATCGAGAAGGAGGTCAGCGCACGCGACTTCCATCTGCATTCATCTGCCCTTTTTTTCTTCAGTGGTCTTTCTATGGACGTACCTGTGCCACCATGATGGCGGATCTGTGGTAGTGCTGGTAGATTCGCTGTACCCAGGCGTCACGCCAGGCCTCGCTAGGGGCGCGCCTGCAGATAGATCCTCAGTCCGATCATCCAGCCGCGAATGCACATGCTTGTCCCCAGGTATCAATCAGCCGCTCCTTTTTTTCTGCGATTCCAAATCTTTCCATCTTCCTTCCTCTCTTTTTCGAAGGAAAAAAAGCAAGTTACTTTTCCTTGAAGAAAGATTAAAGGACAACGTTCCTGATCGAGTCAGTTTTCAGGGGGGGGGTCCAGAAAGAGGAGCCAGGAAGGTCCTTTTCGGGTGATCCCCTTAGTGGATGGATGGACTTGAATGCAGGTGGGAGACGAATTCGAGGCAGCGGGAGGGGAGGAAGGGAAGGAGCAGACAGACGGTTGCACGGCACGCTATCCACCTGCACTTGTTCTCCCTGGCGTACACCCATTCATTCATTCTTTTGAGAACTCACAGCTCGAACTCCTGTTTTGTTCCCTTGAGGTCATCCCAGAAGAGCCTGCAGGAGCAAAGGGAATCTGGGCAGTTTGCTAAATCTATGCACCGGGCAACAGGTGTTTGTAGCTAGGAAAGTCGAACTACGGCATCAGAAAAAAAGAAAAAAATACGAACAACAGAGGCTGAGAAGATCACAAAGAGGAAAGCCAAGCATCTGCCTTCCCCTTCGGAACTATTCCTCCGGACAAGAGGATTCCTAGCCGGAAACCAGACTCACAAAGGAACACAACAAAACTGGTGAACGCTCTGAAGGGCTTACAGGAAGGAGCGCTTGTCCTCGGGGTGAGGCTGCACGCACATGCATACGTACCCATACATGCTTTTGCGAACTACGGCATCAGAAAAAAAGAAAAAAATACGAACAACAGAGGCTGAGAAGATCACAAAGAGGAAAGCCAAGCATCTGCCTTCCCCTTCGGAACTATTCCTCCGGACAAGAGGATTCCTAGCCGGAAACCAGACTCACAAAGGAACACAACAAAACTGGTGAACGCTCTGAAGGGCTTACAGGAAGGAGCGCTTGTCCTCGGGGTGAGGCTGCACGCACATGCATACGTACCCATACATGCTTTCACATTCGCATACACACACAAACACATACAGAGACAAACGCACAGGTGGTCACGGAGTAAGAGACAACGACAATCCAGCGCTAAGTACAGACATGGTCCACTCCCTGTCTCAGTGTGTGCGAAGTCCTCAACAGAGAAAACACCGTCCCAACGCTTATTTTTTGTGGAGAGTTGCATCTTGATTCAAAACCGTGAATTTTCGCTTCTTCAATATTGCCACGGAGGTCTCTACCCCCCTCTGCTTACGCAGTGTAAGCACAAATTGCAATTGAGGGAGCTCTGCCTGTGCATCACATGCTGGGGGGGAGACTCGGAATTCGTCAAAATCGAAAAGAGCAGGAGAGCCGTCACTCCCCCCCATGCTTCCATCGAGGGAATATCAACGAAGGAAGGAAAAAGGGGGATAAGAGAGCCTGGTTTCTGCTTCCAGTATTTTTATGCTACCCTCCGTATTTTTGTTTCTTCTTTCCTGTCTGACCTTTGTACGGATGATGTTGTCCCAGAATCGAATCTTGACTGCAGTGAAGGCAAAAAAAGGTTCAGGAAAGAAAGGCAAATTGCAAAACCAAATGGCAGAACAGACGGACTGATGAGTCCACAGACAGAAGGGAAGCAGAGTTAGGTAGACTACGAGAAAGAAAAACATGGGTCATTGATAGAAGGGCGTAGAAGAAAATACACTCAGGCGACAACAGACAGCAGAGCACGGAAGTTGAATAGAACAGGCTTCTCTTCTCAGTACATACACACGGAAGTGCAAAAATATCGTCCAGACAGGAATTGATTCTCCACCCACCGACCCCTCTCCTTTTTTCCTTCTTTTCTCCTCCAAGAAATATACACAAACAAACCGTCACACACAAACATCATCTGAAAAGAACTTAAACAAAAAAATGACCCCCCAACCGACCGAGAGGCTGCATCGACTGGTCCTTGAAGAAGAGAAGGGATCCGTCGATCAACTTCAGGCGCGCAACCTGAACACAGAAGGAAGGAAGGGAAAAGGACAGGGGGAATACCAAGCTTGTATTGATAGAGGAATGAAACAGGGGACGGTGAATGACCAGTCAAGGAAGAAGGGACAGAAAGAAGAGAACAAAAACAACAAACCGGCAGAAGAGGCAAGAATACCAGCTGCATTTCAAGGGACGGTAAGAAGAGCACCGCCGCACGCTCACCCAAACACTGGGCAGGACCACGACGCAATCGAGCGAGAGGCAAAAAACGAACAGGACGAAAGAGAGACAAAGTGGTTCCTGAAAATAAAGACAGACAGACAGACAGACAGACAGAGACAGACCTCCCACTGGTTCTTGTCCTTCGAGAGTTTCCAGATTTGACTCTTGATGGGAATCAGGGGCTCCTGCATTCGTTCATTCATTCATTCATTCATTCATTCATTCAAAGAGACGTATATAGTGATCAGCAGATATATAGACGGCTCTTCCACAGACGGACACGATTCCTTATGCGAGCTTTGTTGCATGACAAATGTTCATTTCAGAATAGCAGAATGACCGACCGAAGCCGCAGTGGCCATGTGTGCCGCCTGAGCCCCGTAGGCCCCCTTCCCTGCCCCCCCCCCTTGGGGGTACCCTGGACTCTTCGAGGGGGACCCGCCCTCGTCGTCGGAGCCCCCACCGCCGTAGGGTATCTTGTAGTTATACGCCTTGGCCACCTCGGGCCTGCCCAGGGCCTGCATCTGCTGGATCGTGGGGCGGCGGTACTTATCGGGGGCCGTGGGTTTCGTAGATCCCCTGCCGGTGTCCTCAGTCCATGTGGTCATGTTGGTGCCCTGCAAAGGTTCAGATATATGGTGGTGTTTCTTGCATGTCTCAAGTGATCCTAGCATGTGTAGAATCTGCGTGTTTTTTTCCTTTGTTCTTCTAGTTCGGGGTTCTGGCAGAAAAGTGTCTGACCTTTGCCAGTTAATCGAATGGAAAAACAGTGCTTCTGACAATAAATTCTACTCCCTCTACCAAGACCCGCAGACTCAACTGACTCTCATGCCTGCGCGTCCAATCTGTCCGAGGACGTCCTCAATACGGGACTTCCTGTGGGCCCGCGCGGTGGCCTTCCTCTGTGCGGCGTCGAAGTCGTCGTTGGCATCGTCGTCGGAATCGGACCAGCCGTCGTCCCCGTCGCCCTCCGCAGCCTCCACCTGCTGAGGCATATCCTTCATGAGGAAGAGGACTGTCTTTCTCTTGCCCGCAGTGGAAGGTCTGCTCATCACAGACATCTGCTTCTTGTACTCGTCCATCGAGGCCCCGGAGTCTGCAGACAGACACATGCACATGCAGATAGTGTTGTCTCACGGCACGGGTGTTGTGTTGCATGTCGATAAGACGGCTGCACCAACTTGAATACACTGCGAGATTCCAAAGGGACAGACGTCTGACCTTCATAGTCTCCAAAGGCGTGGAAGTAGGTCTCGCGTTTGCCCGACATTTTCACTGAGACTGAGTCAAAAGTGAGGTCAGGAACAATTCGGATGTGCGGACGAACGGAGAAAGGCGTCCGAAAAAATGGATTCCCGAACAAATTTCACGAGCAATAAAACAAGGGAATGTGCACAGTATATATATATGTTAATGCGGAAAAGGTTTAAACCTGTAGTACAAATCTGTAGGACCCCGTGAGAAGAGTCGAAAACGAATTCTGCATGTCATGAATCCGAAAACGAATTGTTGTGGCCCCGGAAAGTCTCTCGAAAAGTTTCGCTTTCCATGCAGCGCTCGCACGGAGTCCGAGCCCTTCCGCGCCCAGCTAGCTGACTCAGACCTTGAGTCCTATGAACATAAGTCGCAGACTCTCACAGACTGATACCCAGCAAGATGTGGATGGACTTGGATCGGGAAACCAAAGACTGTAGAGTTGCTGTGTGTTTGCGGAACAAACAGGACTACACCCATCTGTGGTTTGAGCAGCAGTTTTACGTCCCGTGCTGGTCATCGGAACTTGAAAACATTGTTGCAGTTTTTTAGATCTGAATCGAGACGTGAACCGCATCTGTTGCCTCCGTCTGTCGGAAAGGCGCAGACATGGCGGGGGAAAACCGGAACCCCACCTCCTTTCTAAAGGAGCGGCTTGAAAAGATGAACAAGCACGCTCCAAAGAAAAACAAGACCCTGAAGGATGAAATTTCGGCTTGCTTAGAAAAAATGAACACGCCTGGCTTCACCCTCTCTCCGGACGATCCCTTTTTCTTCAAGAGCCTCAAACTAGGTTGCGAAGCGGGGGTCGCCAAAGTGCAGATCTACGCATTGGAGTGCATACAAGTCAGTAGTCCTTTCTTTCCATGAGTCAATCTATGCCACCTTTTCATTCTCCTCATCCCGACTGCCCCTTTTGTGTGCAGACCCTCCTTGCCCACGAGTATCTTCACGGTCGCACCCCAGATCTCTTCAGAGAGAACAAGGCAGGACAGCCCCCCCGCCTGCTGATGGACTCTCTAGTGGAGACGGTGTGTGCAGTGAATGACAACGGGGGTGCAGAGACGGAAGCTCAGCTGCAGATCATCAGATGTCTCCTCACAGCCGTCACGTCGAACTCATCCAAAGTTCACGGCCCGTCTCTGATGCTGGCGGTGCGCACTATCTTCACCATCCACAGGGACAGTCGGGATGCGACCAACCAACGCACTGCGCAGGCAGCGTTGACCCAAATGCTCAACGTGGTAGTACAGAGGATGGAGTTCGTCCCTGCTGTCGACGCCCACCTGAACAGTGGACACGTGGCCCTGGCAGCAGAGCAAGCCGAGGCCTCCAGACGTGCCGGGGCCTCTGGGGGGTCCGTCTCGGGCGTTGGAGATGGGCAGACCTCCGCTCCCTCTGCTGTGGGTGCAGGGGGGGTTCCGGCAGCCACGGGGGGTTCGCACGGAGCACCCCCGGATATGGAGACGAAGGTTGAAGCTGCCCGTGCGTTTGCAGAGAGTTTAGTTTGGAAGTTGACCGATGACGTCTGCAAGGCAAAATTTAAGGAAGAGTGGGATGCAGAAAGAGGGGGGGAGGAGGAGACGGAGGTTCCCCCTCCGGACTTCTCCACTTTGCTAAATGAGCATGGACACCCGTGTGGGAAGTTTGGGTGGTGTGTGGTGTGTCGGTCGACTGCGCATCACTTTTGCATACAGACACGAGATCCTGTGTGTGGGAGACCGTGCAAGGCCGTCAACCTGCAGAGACTTGAAATTATGGATGCACCCCCCGCACCTGCACCGGGGGAAGGAGGAGAAGATTCGAGTGCTCCACGTCAGGTGGGGGACAACAACACAACAGAGGCAGGGGCTCCGGCAGGAGGAGAGACGGAGACGGCCGGGGCCCCTGTGGGAGGAGAAGGAGACGGGGAGACGGTGCACTTATCTGAGGATGCCCCCGGAAAGCTGTCTAGTAACCTTGCAGCAGTAGCAGCTGCTGTGGGAGTGGAGGACGACAACTCTGTATGGAACGACGCTGCGACTGCTCAGGGAGAGGGGATGACCTCGGGAGGCTTGACTTTGAAGGGCCCTGCTGCAACGGGATCGGAGTCCGCTCGGGCAAATGGTCTGTCTGTCTATCTGTCCGTCTGCGTTGTTGTTGCAGCCTTCTTTCTCATTGGGCAGATTTTTGTGCGTCATTCATTGTCTGATTCTCGTGCTGCGTTGCTTTATTTTCGTGTTTTTTTCTCTTTTCCTTTTCTTCGTTCTTTCGTGGCGTCCCTCTGACTCGATGTGTTCTCTCGTCCTGTTCGGATTTTCTCTTGTGTCTCTTTGTGGAAAATTTTCTCTTGTTCTCTCGTCCTGTTCGGATTTTCTCTTGTTCTTTCTTTATGGAAGACAGAAGAAAGAGCCTCGAACAGAATGACACAGCTGTTTCTATCTCTCATTCCCTCTTTGAACCCTCCCGGAGGGCGAAAGGGAGGGTCTCTCTTGAACGCTTGCCTGCTGCTGCATAATGGGAATTCTTGCCGTTTTTTTCGCTGTATGTTCGTGGTGTATGCATGCAGGCACCCTCTCTGAAGCAGCAGCTGCGGTGATCCGGACGCTGCCGAACAGAGCGCCCACCCCTGTTCCTGTGTCGGGAGCTGCCTCTGCAGCAGGAGGGGGGGCAGGCACCAGCAGCAGGGGGGGCATGCTGACTCTCCAGCAGAAAGATGCACTGACCCTCTTCCAGTCTCTGTGCAAATTGAGCATGAAGGATATCCCCCCAGGCAGCCCCCCGGACCAGAGAAGCGTGAGGTCGAAAAAGTTGGCACTGGAGTTGATCCAGTCAATGCTTCAGGTATGTGGGGGGGGAGAAAATGATTTCTTTGCGTGTTTTCCTTCCCTCCATCATTTCTCCCTGGGTTCGTTCCTTCCTCATTTTGATTCCCTCTCTCGGATCCTCTCCTTCATAATGAGGATCTGAAAAGAATTTGTGAGGGAGTGAATGAGTGAGTCAGTGGTTGAATGAAAGTTTGTGTCAGAGAGAGAGAGACAGAAAGAAATATGAAAATTCCGGGGACTGCTGACCTTCCGATTCTGATTTCTTCGTTCACCGTGACGCATCAGTCATCCTTTGTCCTTCCTTTTTTCCTTGGTGGTCCGTTTGACTTCGTTTGGTTCTTCGTTGTCCACCTTCGAGTGTTGAATACTCTCCCTCCTCTCCTCTCCCTCCTGCGTCTGTCTGTCTGTGTGTCTTTCTTTCTTTCTTTCTTTCTTTCTTTCTTTCTTTTCTTTCTTTCTTTTCTTTTCTTTCTTTCTTTCTTTCTTTCTTTCTTTCTTTCTTTCCTTCCTTTCTTTCTTTCTTTCTTTCTTTCTTTCGTTCTTTGTTTGTTTCTTTCTTTCTTTCTTTCTTTCTTTCGTTCTTTGTTTGTTTGTTTCTTTCTTTCTTTGTTTCTTTCTTTCTTTCTTTCTTTCTTTTTTCCTTCCTTCCTTCCTTTCTTTCTTTCTTTCTTTCTTTCGTTCTTTGTTTGTTTCTTTCTTTCTTTCTTTCTTTGTTTGTTTGTTTCTTTCTTTCTTTCTTTCTTTCTCACACAAACCTACCAACCCCCCCCCAAAAAAAACTGACGAACGGCCAACAGAATAGCGGACCGCTGTTGAGGAACAGCGAGAAGTTCATCGAGATCCTGAAGATGCTCCTCTGCATCTCCCTCATCAAAAACTGCGTCTCGCACATACCCAGGTCAGTCTGTCTGCGAGAAAGTCTGTTGGTTTCTCCATGAAGCGGCAGTCTGTCGCACCCTTTCTTCGTGTCTCAGGAGGACGGCGGCTTCTGATTTATTGCCCTCAGGAGACGTTTTCCTGCTGCGTCCCTTCCCTCTCCGGCAGCCTGGAGCCTTTGATAGTCCAGCCGTGTTATTTGTAGGGCCAGTAAATCGATCTTATTGATTCGCGTGCTCGCTCGTCGTCTTCCTACTGGCGCCTCATTCTCTTAGACCCCAAAACGTTTTTCGAGTCGGTTCGTTCCGTAAGACCCTACTTTTCTTTCTTTACTCTCTCTCTCTCTCTCTCTCTCTCTCTCTCTTTCTCTCTCTCTCTCTCTAGACTGGAAGAGTCATTTTTCCCCTAGGTTACTCATGCCGATTTTATTTCTTTTTCGTCTCTGCCCATGCAGGATCTTTGAGTTGTCACTTGGGATTTTCCTTCTCCTGTTTGGCAATTTCAAAGTGAGTCAGGCAAGGGGAAAACCTGTGAAAACAAGACGAGACGGTCTCCTCTCATGTTTCCTTCCTTCTGTCCTCTCTTGACCAGACTCTACGCAACATATTTTTTTTTGTTCCCCCGATGCCTCATGTGCATTGTGCATACCCTGTCCAGCAGGTAGACTTATCATGTCTACCTAGGGAACTTGAATCTTCGCTAGTGTTCCTTTGTTTATTCCATTCTGATGGAAGAACTGTTTCGATTTTGTTTATTCCATTCTGATGGAAGAACTGTTTCGATTCTGTCCTGCCTCCTCATGCAGGACCATCTGCGGAACGAAATTGGCGTCTTTGTGGAGCAGATCTTTCTGCGAATTCTGGAGTCGGGCAACTCTTCCTTCCAACACAAGCACCGAGTCCTGGAGGTCAGTTTTGGGGGTGGGGGTGGGGGGGGTGGATGGACAAAAGGGTGGAGTCAATCCAATTGACGTGCTCTCTCCCTTTCGGTTTTCTTCGATCGGAGTAGCACGGGGAAAAGCACAGGAGCAGCGCAAGAGGGTCAGACTGTGGCAAGACATGCGCGCACGCTCATGTTCTTCACACAAAACCCGTTGAACAGTGAATGTATTGGTGGACATTGGAGAACTTTGTATGTCAATGAATCCGTGCGTCTGCAAAGATGTAGAGCCCCTGCGTTTTTTTCTGCTGCAACTTTTGTTTGAATTCTTGGACGTCTCCGATGACACCTGAAAACTCTTCATCTCTCTGTACTGCCCTGCCTGCCCTTTTCCTTCCAGGTGTTCTACAAGCTTTTCACAGACGCGTCCATCGCCCTGGAGCTCTTTTTGAACTTCGACTGCGACGTTGACGAGAAGGACATCTTCGCCCGGTCTCTGGACTGTCTGGCGAAGATTGCACAGGTCAGACAGAGAGAGTAAGGGCATCGGTCTTGGAAGGGAAGGAAGAGGGACAAGAGGAAGGACGGAAGGAAGGAAGAGGAAGCAGATGGAGGCGCTTTGAATCGTTTTCTCTGCATGTCTGTGGAGCATTTCTGCCAGAGAGTGGGAGGTCCTTTTTTTCTCAGCCTGCCTGCGCTCAGACTCTCAGTCAGCGGTCGCAAAGCTCCGTGTAGACACTTCTTTTTTTTTCTTTTTCTTGCTATCGCTTCTTTCTTTCCTCTTCTTTCTCAGGGCAAATACACCCAGTCGGAGCACACGAACCTGATCAGCTTGCCGAACCAGCAACAGGCTCTTCGGAACCAGGCCCTGAAGACCCTGGTGACCTTGATGGGCTCAGTGATCGAGTGGGCAGGGCTGGACGGGCGTGCACCTGCACAGGGAGGGGGAGGGGGGGGCGTGCAGTTGCCTTCCGGGGCCGCTTCTTCCCCCGCACCCACGGGAAGCCAGGGGGATGAAAGAGAAGGGCATGCAGGAGGGGAAGGGAGAAACCTGAAGGTGCGTTCCCCTCAAGCATTTTACCTGATTTCTCTCTGTCTGTTCCTGTTCGTGCTTCTCATGGGGTTCGTTCTTTTCTTCTATTTGTTTTTTTTCGTCTCGCTTTTCTCATGGGGTTCGTTCTTTTCTTCTATTTGTTTTTTTTCGTCTCGCTTTGTCTTTGTGTGCGTTTTTCTCGTGCCAAAGTCTACCTCCTGTCTCCTTCTTTTTCAACCCGCATTATCGTTTGGGGGGTTTCAATGTCTGCTCCTGACAGCTGCGCATTAACGCACTTTCAGGAAAGACATGCTGATGTGCATTCTTCCGTTTCCCCGTGTCCTGCCTGCCAATTTATCTTCTCTCTCCGTCACCTCTGTCTGGCCCGAGTGAGTGAGTGCAGGACAGTGCCGAAGGAGAAGAGGGAGACTCGGAAGGAGAGGGGGGAGAGGGGAGCCCGGGTAGAAGACGGTCCTCCGCTGTGGGAGGGGGGAAGCCGGGGAGTCCCACAGGAACTTTAACGTCCTTCCGGAGTGCCCCTCTGAATGCCACAGAGGGCCCCACTACTCTGTCCTCCTCCTCTGCACCCCAGCTGGTCGCTGCCTCTTCTCCTGCTCCTTCTTCGTCTGGGCAGGGGAGGATAGAGAGGCAGAGGGCCATGAAGTCTTCACTTCAGAGAGGAATCGCGAAGTTTAATATGAAGCCCAAGAAGGGCATCGAGTTCCTTTTGCAGAATGGGCACATTGTCCCGTGTGCAGCTCCAGAGAGGCCAGAGGGAGCGGAGGGGGTGGTAGAGGAAGAGGAGGAGGTAGAGGAAGCCTCTCTAGCTCGAGGAATTGCGCAGTTTTTGTTGAAACAAGAGGGCTTAGACAAGACCCAGATGGGAGATTATTTGGGAGAAGATAAACCGATGAACAAGCGAGTTCTGTACGCTCTAGTTGATGCCCTGAACTTCCAATCATTAGAACTCGATAGTGCGATTCGGAAGTTCCTTGCCGCCTTCCGTCTTCCTGGAGAAGCCCAAAAGATTGATAGGATGATGGAGAAATTCGCAGAGAAATACTGCAGAGACAACCCGGGGAGGTTCAATTCTGCAGACGTCTGCTACGTTCTCTCCTTCGCCTTGATCATGCTTCACACCGGTTGGTTTGTGTCTTTCTTGTCGTCAGGGTTCTGCCTGCCTGCCTGCCTGCCTGCCTGACTGCCTGCCTGCCTTTGCGTGTGTCCGTCAGTCGTTCACCCCATTGAAGGCCAGCTCCGGTTGTGTTTTAGAGTCATGAGTCAGATAAGTGCTGCTGCTCCGTTTCCCGTTTACCAGATTACCTCGTCCCTGCCCCCTTGGTCTCTCTCTCTCTGTTCGTGGTGTGTGTGTGTGTGTGTGTGTGTGTGTGTGCATGCGTGTTTCCTTGCCTGGCTTTCAATCTGTCTTGTCTCAGCCTCCATCCCTCCCTTCCCTCCCCCATCCCTCTTTCTATATGTGGGTGTGCATCGATGCTAATGTCTGCTTCTGCACTGCAGACGCGCACTCGAAGGAGATCAAACCCGAGCGCAAGATGACCAAGAACGACTTCTGCAGCAACAACAGAGGCATCGACGACGGGAAGGACCTCCCACGGGAGTACTTGGAGGAGCTCTACGACCGTGTGGTTGCAGAGGAGTGGGTCATGGAGGACGACCAGGCCCAGATGGACAAAATGGAGAGCGCGCAGGCGGCAGCGAGAAGGAAGTTTGAGCTCTTCATGAAGGAAACACAGGGGATCATCAACAAGTAAGTCAACTGTTTGTATGTGTATGTGTATATGTGTGTGTGTGTGTGTGAGCTCTTCATGAAGGAGACACAGGGGATCATCAACAAGTAAGTAAGTCATCTATCTGTCCTCTCCACCTGGACAGAGAGAGTTTGGTAATGCGGAAACAAGGGAACAAACATATGCATACAGGCACGCCACGCATACGCACGGATTGCCCGCGTGTAATGTGTCAAAGAAAGAGACCAGGTGATCCCTGTTCGGGCTGCTTTGGTTTTTCGGTTAGATAGGCAGGTGCTGTCTGTGGAGGAATTAGACGAAAAGGCTTTTTTTTCCCTCTCCTTTTTCCATGTCCGATGTTTGAAAAAGGACTCAAAAAGATTTATTGTTGGTTTTTCTGTTGTAACACTGCAACTGTGTGTGTGTGTGTGTGTGTGTGTGTGTGCAGGAGTACTCAGATGATCAAGCGGAAGGACAAGAAGACTCGCGGGTACATCGTCGCGAACAGGGGAGACCACCTCGAGTACGTGAAATTTCTCTTCGAGACGGCCAGTTGGCCTCTCCTGGCTACCTTCTCGGTGTTGTTGGAGACAGAGGACAACAACGAAGTAGCCCTGTTCTGCTTGGAGGGGGTCAAGCGGTGCATAGTCATTGCAGGTCTGTCTCCCTCTATCTGGTTCTGTGTTGGTTTTCCTTTTCGTTTGCACATACTTGCTCTGTTGTTTGCCTGCTGCTGTCCACAATGACTGTCTGTCTTCACAGGAAGAACTGGGGCATTCGCTTGCGTATGTTCCGTTCGACTTAGTGCTGTGTGTTGAAAGGGGGTCTAATGTCCTTTTTTGTCTTCATCAGTCGCCTGCTCTGCCTCCCTCTCCCGTCTTGCACCAAAGAATATTCGAGTCATTATGTTCTGAGTCTCTTCTGACGGGTGTCCTTTCTTTTGCTTGACTGCCTTCTGCGGGCTTCCTGAGAGGTCATGAACATCTGTAGTCGGTCAAGATCGTGAACATCAAGACACCGACACAGGTATTAATAAAAAAACAAGCAGGGCAAAATGACCCCCTTCGACCATGCATCTGCCTGGCTGCATGTTTTCTTTCTTTCAGGGCGTCTCCGTTTGGACACCGAGAGGGAGTCCTTCGTGGGTGCTCTGTCGAGGCTAACCAACCTGCACTCCTCCACTGCCAGGGAGGCGAAGGAGAGAAACATCGAGGCGATCAAACACCTGATCTGGTTAGGGCTTCACGAGGGAGACTTCCTCATGGAGTCCTGGAGGGATGTTCTCTCGTGTGTGTCTCATCTGGACAGACTCCAAATTGTCAAGTCAGTCAGGGGATCCATCGATCTGTATGTGGCTTTGAAGTATTGAAATATCAATTTTCTGTCTGTCTGTCTGTCTGCCTGGCGGAGACCTCAACAAGGGGTGCGAGTTCAACTTATGGTCAATATGATGGCAACGACGTGTGACGAAATCCTCCTGGTTATTTTCGAATAGCCTGTTATCTTTTCTCGTTTCCTCAAAGGAGGTATTTCCTTGCAGGTCCTTATACCTGTGAGCAGTCACACACACGCACAAGCACGCACGCACGCACACACACACACACACACACACACACACTAATGCCTACACGCACACGCATTCTTTCCATCTGGACGGGCGGTCAAAAGAAGAGATCCAACAAGTAGAGAGGGATTTTGCTTCTGTTTGTGTCATCGACTGAAAAAGGGAACCCCAGAAGAAGAAATCAAAAATAAAGGGAACCCCAGAAAAAGAAAGTGGCGAATGCTGAAAACGAACTCCTTGTAGAAGGTCCCTATGCAAAAGGAAATGAAAAGAAACGAACTCGTTCAGATGGAAAGAATGTGGAAGTGCAAGAGGGCAACCCTGCACTGGGCAGTGAAGGGCCGCAGGGTGGTACGACTCAAGGCCTGGAGCTCTGGTACCCTTCCACTGAGAGCGCGCCAAAAGAAAAGAAGAAAACAGAAGAGAATGAAGGGAAAGCTCTGTTTGTTCCTCTGTGTCTGTCTGTCTGTGTCTGCTTGTTTGTGTGTCTGTTTGTCTGTCTGTCTGTCTGTCTCTCTGTCTGTCTGTCTGTCTGTCTGTCTGTGTTCATGAAGAAAAGGAGGGAGAAGAAGAAGAAACATATAGTCTGTCTGTCTGTCTTGTCTGTCTCCTCACCTCACATTGCTCTTCTTTCCATCCTGCGTGTTGCGCCACTGCCTTCCTGTGCTGGTTGGTGTTTTCATGTCCGTGAGAACTCTTTCTTGTGCATGCACGGATCGACATAAGAAGCAAGGGAGGAAGAGTGTGGATGCCTTCCTGCCTGTGTGGATGCGTTTCATTTGTGGCTATCTTTTTGCCTGCCCACGTCCGTCTCTCTTTGGTGAACTGGTAAGCAACGTCGAAAGAGTACAGAAGAAAACATATCGTCCCTTCCTTCCCCCCACGAATGCACGACTGAATACCTGACTGACCGACTGAGTGCAGTCTCCAGGGGAGCGGTGTGGCACACGTGGTGTCGATGGGCGCAGAGTCGCGTCGGGCCCACGGCGGGGACGGGGGTCACGGCGCGGGGGGGCACGGGGCGGCGCATGAGAAGGAGTTTCGTGCGGTGGGACAGGGCGTTCTGGCGCCAGTGACAGTGGACCACGAGAGCCGTCTTCTGGAAGAGATCAATTCTCAGTCTGTTCTGAGCAGCATAGATCCTTCCCAAATCGACCGTCTGTTCAACCAGAGTGTGAGGCTGGACAACCAGGCCATCGTGACTTTTGTGTCCTCTCTGTGTGAGGTCTCAAAGGAGGAGATGGCGTCACCCACGCAGCCCCGCATCTTCTCTCTACAGAAGATTGTGGAGGTTGCAGACTACAATATGAACAGACTCAGACTTGTCTGGACCCGCATCTGGGGGGTCATTCGGGAACGGTCAGTGAGGGAGCGCTAGAGACTGTGGGAGGCAGCTGTTTTCATGTGTGTTTGAGCACTGCATAAAGGACTTCTTCCGTTGATATGACCAGAACAGCTGAGGTGTAGTTGGAAAGTCGTCCAGTGAGCGGTCCGTCCCTCAAACGTGAGAATTGCACACACAGATGCCGGGGCAATGAGAGTCAGACGAAATGGTGATAGGACGTCGTCAATGCTTTTTTAAAAAAAGAAATGGAGGAGATGGGGAGGGGTCTTTCTGTCCTTTGGCTTAAGGCAGTAATTTTGTTTGACCCTCTGTGATGAAAGAAGCATGTCATTTCACTCGTTCTTTTTTCTCCCTGGTGTGTGTGTGTGTGTGTGTGTGTGTGTGTGTGCAGATTTGCGGAAGTCGCTGTCCATCCCAACGTCCGCATTGCGATGTACGCGATTGACTCCTTGAAGCAGCTGACAGTGAAATTCCTCCAAAAAGGGGAGCTGTCCAACTTTCACTTCCAGTCAGAGTTCCTCAGACCGTTTGAGAAGGTCATGGGCTCCCCTGCACCCTCCCCGGAAGTAAAAGATATGGTCCTCGCCATCCTCTCCGCAATTGTGCGGGATGACAAGACGCGCAAGGGGATCAAGTCCGGCTGGAGGGTTGTCCTTCAGATCTGTGACTTGGGTGCACGTGAGGTGAATGTGAAGTTAGTAGAGCAAAGTTTTGCTATCGTGGAGTGGATGTGGGACGCTGAAGATGTTTTTCCTTTTCTTTTGGTTCTGTGGTCTGAAGCCGTCAAGTGTCTGTCTCTGTTTGGTTCTGCCAATGGGCCTCTTGAAGTCTCACGGAAAGCAGTAGAGCTGCTTGAGAGGGCGGGGAAGTTTTTGGGCCAGCATGGGGCAGTGGCGGTGGCGGAATCAGTGGCCCATCAGGGGGCTGTCCCGGCAGGAGGGGGGGCTTCGGGCACTGTGAGTGCGGGGCAGACGCCGTCTGCAGTGGACCGGGTGGGCATGGGGGGATTGCCGCGTGTGGTGCCCCTCAGTGCGGCGTCGCCCACAGGTGCGGCGGCGGGTGGGGGCACCACAAGTGCAGCGGCCGCTGTTGCCATAGCAAGTGGCGCCGCCGCAACAGCGGCTCCGTCAGGCCCCTCTGCATATTGGTTCCCCGTGCTAGCCTCCCTCGCTCAGCTGATCAGTGACAAGCGCAAAGATGTGCGCACGCTCGCAATGCGCGCTTTGTTCGGGTTGCTGGGTGACTATGGGGGTGAACAGTTCGACAAAGAGACGTGGAGGATGATCTTCAGAGGTGTTCTGTTTCCTCTTTTTGATGACATCCATCATTCTCAAGAGAGTGTATCCATGCGCATCATCCCCACACACACACCGTCCCAGTCAGCATCAGCAGGAGGGGGGGGAGGTGGGGACTCCACGACGCGTGTGCCCTCGGAGGCAGGGACGGAAGCGGGGGCCCCGAGGGTCCAGGCAGCCGGCCGGGGCCCTGTGTTGCGCAGTTCCTCTGCTGTTGGGTATCAGGGGCTGCAAATGGTGATGAAGATGGCCCTGGAGGCCCTGGTGGGATTGATCGACAAGCACTTCGACTCCATCTCCTTCCTCTTCCCTGACGTCCTCACACTGCTGGTCAGTCAGTCAGTCAGTCAGTCAGTCAGGCCTCAGTGTGGAAACTTGAAGTCTGTGTATCTGATTGTCCGAGTCCGGTTTGTGCATTTAGAGTTGTGCTCTTCACTTGCTTGTCTGTGCACGCATTCGCTCTCTGCGTGTGTCTGAATGGCGGGATTCCCCTTGTGGCTGGCATGAGGATGCTCTACCTTTTCGTTTTATCTCCGGAATTCTTGGTCTTTGAGGACTTCCCAAGTTTGGGCCCGCTTCTCTTTTTGTATCTTCCTCCGCGCTGGCAAGCAAGGTTCTGATCTTTCTGTTTTGGTATAAATCTGCATTCTTTTAGGAAAGAATGTGTGTGCATGTCTGTCGATCTGTCTGTGTGTCTGCAGGTGTCGTTCATTGAAGGGTCCGTGCATGTCTGTCGATCTGTCTGTGTGTCTGCAGGTGTCGTTCATTGAAGGGTCCGAGCACGCATCCCCTCAGGACGACTTCTCACCGAGGGCAGGGAGAGACGGGCTGCGGCAGTTGATCGCCCTGACAGGCAAGAGGTGCGGGGAGGAGTCCTGGCGTCTCATTGCCTCAAAGATCATGGTCAGTCTTTTCTTTTCTTTTCTTCTCTTTTCAGTCGGACAGCTAGGCGGTCAGGCTCTCTTCAATTCAGAGAAGGGAAAGGATCATTCTGATGAGAGGATGACTTGTTTTGTAAACGTTGAGCAGGGGTTGACCCTCATACAGAAATAGAGAAAAAGAAAGAAAGAAAACATGCAATTGCGCAACGAAGGCCTGCAACAAGGCAAAAGAGTCGACTAAGACACATACGCACCTTTTCTAATTTTCTTGCCTGTGTCCCCTTTTTTCATGTTTATGCACGTCCGCGTGTGAGTGTGTGTGTGTGTGTGTGTAAGTAAGGAGAGGCACAGATTTTCTCCTTCCTCCCTCCCTCCCTGCAGGACCTCTTTCGTCGCACGGTGCCCTTCGAGCTCTTGAACTTCTCCTCTGCTCATGAGGCTTGGCACGAGTCTGCTCCTTTCTTCTCGAATCCCTCCGCTTCCTCCTCTTCGTCATCGGAGGTCGCTGGAGGAGGAGGAGGGGCTGCGTCTGTGTCTGCAAGCCCTCCCCCCACTTCTGTGCACCCGTTGCCCTCTCCCTCGGCCGCCAGCGTTGATGAGAAGCAGAACGGGGAGGGGCGGCAGATCCTCGAGGAGGAAGAGGACGGGGGGGCGACTGAGGCTACTGGTCCGACGGAGGGGGAAGCGTCTTCATCTTCTTCCTCTTCGTCTGCAGACAAACAGAAGGAGAAGGGAGCGGGTGACTCGTGGAGGATTGTTCGGTCGGGAGGGGGCAGAGGGGGGGAAGGGGCAAATGGGGCGGAGGGTGGAGGGATGGAGAGGCGGGACAGTCGGTCGGGTTCCTTCAGCTCAGGGGGAAAAGACAGTAAAGGATTAGACTTTGACGTTCAGTTGGTGGTCCATAAAAGCGTCGTGCAGCTGCTTCTCATCGAACTCGTCAGGGTCCGTCCGTCAGTCGATTGGTCGTTTGAGCGGAAGGAAGTTAGGGCATGTTTCTCTTTCCTTTTGAGTCGTGTCTGCTGATTGTGACCTCGCATTTTTTTCTCATCCGTTGCAATGGGCTCTTCTGATTTCCTTCAGATGAGAATTCGAGGCAGGCAGGGACATGGGGAGATCATTTGATTCGTGCTTCCTGTTTCTTGTGGAACATTTTGAAGCTGCATCTCGTTCTTTTCTCTTTTTCTTTCTGCCTCTTGAGCGTGCGTCGTTCCTCGCTGTCAGGGTCTACCAAGCAGCTCTTTCGTTGATTTTTCCTTTCTCCTGGCCCTTCTGCGTCTTTCATCAGGACATCACCCCCTCGCACATTGCGTTTATGCCTCTGGAGACAGTGGGGCTTCTGCTGGATTCTCTGAAGGGGGCATTCGATTTCGCCTGGAAGTTTAATTCGGAGGTCGGGGGCCTGTCTCGCTTCTTCGATCACCTGCTCTTTCTTTCTGTCTTTCTTTTTTTTTTTTCTGTCCCCGGCCCTTCCTCCTAGGTGATAGGAAGGATGGGATTGATGCTTGAATGGATGACAGCAGATCGCTTCTTCCTTCCACTATCTTTCTGTCAGATACTTTTGTTTTCAGTGCCCCGTGCATTCTTGCCCCCTTCTCTGCTCTTCGCTGCTTCATGATTCTCTGAAGGGGTGTCCCTCCTCCCCTCTCACCCCCCCCTCCCAAACTCTGAGTGCAGATCGAGAGGCGGAGGACGTTGAAGATGAAGGGGTTTATGTCCCAACTGAAGCAACTTCCCGTGCTTCTGAAGCAAGAGAGGGAGTCTCTGATGGCAATTCTGAGCATCCAGTTCGCCCTCCTTCAGTCAGCGCTCCTCGAGAGAGGCGCACCCCCTCCTCCCCCACCACCCCAGTCTCCAGGGGCCACGTCTGCAACCGGCAGAGACAGACCGTCACCGTCTCCGTCGCCCTCGAAAGTGTACGCAGACAGAGACAGACATGCCGAGGCCAACGGGCACACACGCACCGAACCTCCCGAAGAAAAAGAGGAGGAAACAGAGGGAGCCAACGGCACCGCCGTCTCTGCCTCTCTAGCCAAGAACCCAGATAAATTTTCGGTCTCCGACGAAGCGTTTGCTCAAATCGTCAGACGGCTTTCAAATTTCTGCAGGTGCGCGGCCCATCCTCTGTTACTCCACTTTTCTCCTGACTTTGTCTTCTTTCCGTTCTGTCTTCTGTCCTGCGTCCTTCTTTAGTGTCTTATCAGAGAGGAAATTCTGGCTTCGGTTGTGCCCCCCCCGCTTTTTTTGACCGTCCAGATGCTTGAACGATAAAGTCCTTCCATACGTCATACTCATGTCCGTCTAAAGTCGAACACCGTCCATTCTTTTCTCCGGTGTGCAGATGGGTTGTGATGCAGTACGTCCGCAAGACCATCCGGGTGTTGGAATACAGAGAACAATTGGGACCCCCACCGGAGACAAGGGAAAAGACAAACGCCATCCTCAGCCTCGAGGAGCACGTGCAGGTCTGTTGACTGAGTGTGTGTTTCATGAACGTCGTCTCCATACATGCAAGAAATGCAGATGCGCACTGACAGAGAGAGAAGAGCAACAAGAAAGCAACGAAGGGCAAGGAAAGAAGAAGGCAGGTGATGTACACATATTCCCATTGTAACAAACTTCGGGTGTATTGAAGGGGAATGAGGAGAGGGAGGGAACTGGTTTTTTCAAGAGAAGTTCTCTCGTTCCTCTCGCTTTCTCGCCGGACTCCTTTCCTTGCTTTATTTTCTTTGCCTGCTGATTCAAGCACAACCAAATGAACGCACACGCAGGTTTAAGCAGTATGTCTCTTTGTATTGCTTCGTTAGTGTTTATTCCTGAAGGGACTTCCATGGTCTGTGGGTCTTTGCAGATTGAGACAGAGAGGGAGGTGCAAGGGCTGAGCGTGGTGGTCGAGAGCGGCATTCTGGGGGCGTTCATGCAGCTGCCTTGGCCAGAGGCGGGGGAGGACGGTAGAGGCAATGGGGTGAATGCTGTGACGAAGATGAGAAACCATGAGATGATCTGTGCGGGCCTTTTCCCTCTGCTCACTGAGCTGGTCCTCGCAGAATCGAAGGTCGGTTGAAAAGCGGCAAGAAAACAAAATTGCGACTCCGCGTCATGACTTCGCAATCATTCCAAGATGAAAGAAAGAAAAAGAGGGGATGAGTGGCTGCTTGAATCTTTGCTTCTGTCCCTCTCACGCTGCTTACCTGCTGTTCATCAACGTACTCACGCTCTGTGCAAGCGTGCATCGTCGTTCATGCGCATCGCAAGGTTGGTCCTTTGGATGCGCGATCTAAGGTGCAAAATCCTTCTTCTGTGCGTGCTCACGTAAACAGATCGAAATGGATATCCGTCTGGACTCAGCATAATCTTTGCCGACTACTTTGCCACCGCACTCAGATCTTCTTCGTCGCTTGTTGTCTCTCATTTTTTCGCTGCATGCACCGCGTACGCATGTCTGCCTGCTCAATTGCTTGCCTGTATGCATGCAGCCTGTCCGACGGATTGTCCAACAGCTTCTGGCCACTCGAATTGGAGCTTCCCTCCG
The DNA here is from genome assembly GCA_018398765.1 of Chromera velia. Classification (NCBI taxonomy): domain Eukaryota; family Chromeraceae; genus Chromera; species Chromera velia. Next base: position 11,935 of record JAHBMJ010000824.1, on the reverse strand, counting down.
TCGCGGTCTCGACCTGTCAGGGTCCTCTTGATCCTTCCTCCCCTGCAGACAGCTGCACAGGAATTGATACATTGATTAATCCCTAGGTTAATCCTCAACAATCTGCATGGATCAATGCCTAGTCTCGTAGTTCCAATGATGATAATTGATGATAATTAATAGTAATTTTTATTACTTAAACACATAATGCTATAGAAAAAGAATAACCCTGGGTATATCTCCCAAACTAGCCCCCCTAATCTAATTTCAAGTTATTATAACTAGTTACAGATGGTCCCTAGGGAAGGTCACTTCGATTTTTAATTTAATGTTTTCATATTTTTTTGTTTTTTAAAAAAATTACGGTACCGCCACGGTAGCTTTGCGAGAATGCAGTGGCAAAATGTTATGCAAAAGTTATAATAGGCCATACAATTGCTTGGTCGAGTTGTAAAGATAGAAGATGCAATCCATTTTATACTGGATCATACATCCTTTTCAAGGGTGGGCCTTTTGTCCATGACTGTCTTTCTTTCCCTTCTCGGTCGTGACCCGTTGTTCAAGTAGAACATGCTTGTTCGAAGCCTTGCTGTCGGTGAGCTTTTCTTTGGGCTTCTTGCCCCCTTTTCTTCCCTCCTTGCTTCCCCCTTCCGCTCCCCTCTTTTGGGCCTGAAGCCCTGCCGCACCGCTGACCCTTCTGCTACTGCTGTTACCGCTAGCGGCAGGGCTAGACTCAGAACCCTTCGACCTGCAAAGAGCAACAAAAAGAGAGATGCGACATCTACCATGTGAAGAAATAACGAGGCTGCATGATTGATCGGCAGAGAGGAAGAAGCAGAGGTCCAACCAAGCAGAAGCAGCAGCACTAGTGGCACGCAGACAGCCCAGCGGTATATCTCCATGATCCATGCATTCAAATACACCCCATCCAGATCGATCAATGACATGCTTTTTCCCTAGTGCAAGATGGAGCAGAGTCTCACCTCGGGTGCTTGTTCATTGCGGAGGATGCGTCCGACTCCGGCAGTGAGCGCTTCACCCCTTTCTCTTCTTTTGGGTTTGCCACACCGATGATGTACACCTCACACCATGTTGTGGACGGCCCAACCGGATCTGTGACAAACTTTTCGAAACGTTCCATCGGCACCGCGAAAATTAACTGCAGCTTCGGGGGAGATTTCGAATCCTTAAGGCCAAGCTGTGCGACGAGCCTGTCGATCTTGTCTTTTTTGGCGTTATGCCGCTCTGCAACAGTCACGTTCACTACATAAAACGTTTTACCTTACCTGAACATGAAATCCACCAGTTTATACTGCTGTTTCACGGAATGATAGATAATGCTGCCCTGCTTACAGTTCTTCACTGCCTCAGCTACGTCCGTCACGAACCATATGGAATTGTAGTGTGGCAGCTCCAACTCGCTCTCTGTCCTGTCTTCCCCTGCTCTCACGGCTTTTCATGATGAGAACTTCACATTGAGAAGGTGTTTCCGACCCCCTGAAGCATCAGCCGGCGGACGAACGCTTCAAAGAGGTGGCCGCGCGTCGAATGCATTGTCTCAAGCGTAAGATTCGTCCAGAGCAGGCCCATGTGCTGTATCACGATCCGCCCGCACACGACCTTGGAAATGATGACTGTGCGTGCTTGGCCAAATGGGTTTGCTGAGTCGTAGCCCATGACCGAGCTCTTTGGCTGGTACTGCTGCGCGTATTGATTTTAACTACGTCGTCGGCGGCTATCCGCAGAACTTGATCACCGGTAAGTGCATTCAGACCAGACGTCTACACCCTCCCCGCCGGTGTCCACACCCTCCCCGCGCGTCTCGCCTCCTCGCACAGCGTCGCGGAAGTGCTGCACATAGGAGACGAGAAAGAAGCACAGCGTGCAACGCAATAGCGCACGACGCAGAGGAGACAGGAGGCAGAGGCCGCCAGCCAACTCACCGCGTTCTGGAGCTCCAATGCCAGGTTCGTGTCACAGCCATCACGCCCACCCAGAAGCTGCTCGAGACCTGCGCAAGCAGGAAAAACGAGAGACAGAATGCAGAAGAGAGAGTCTCGACACGCCGGAAGAAATGGGCGTGCGGACCGCGTACAGGGAAGATGCAAAAAAAACGTACCCAGTGGAAGCCAGACAACGCAAAAGACACCCGCTGACCGACGCACCCTGTGGAAGCCTTGCAGGCTCGACTCCTCTCCGCCACCCCCCCGCACCCCCAAACAGCCTGTGGCCGGGGCCGCCACCTCCAGGACGGCTATGGGGCCCCGCTCCCCTGGGGTTCCCGACAACTACAGGAAAAAAGGGCGGATTCGAACTCATGCGTCAGCACGGAGACAGCCAGAAAGAACGAAAACAGACGGAGAGGGGCGAGGCAAAAACGAGAGGACACCTGGAGAGGGGGAAAAGCGAAGAAGAGCGGGACCCAATACGAGAGAACTGTGCGATTGGAAGCTGAAAAACCCTGCTGTACTCTCTTGCGTTTTCCATCGCGGGTCTGCTCGGCCACAGTGCCAAAGTTAAAGAACCTTGGAGTACTCTACTTTTTTTTCGGGCGTTTCTTCGGCCAGACTGAAAAAAGCAAACTGAAGGAAGAAGACGGACCTGCCGACGTACTATCGTCCTGTTGAAGGGAAACCCGCACCCTCACACGCTCCTTGGACTCCGACTGTCCGCCCCGCAGGTGCACCAAGCCGCCTGAGCGAGACGGGGCAGAAGCAGAAAACACAAGAATCCTTGCGAGCTTCGATTCCTCGCAGGAGAAAGAAAAACCGAGAAAAGCGGAACAACATTGCAGACAGACATTCGCGCATCCACTGCATGGCTGTACAAAGAACAAGCAGTCATGCGGCAAGAACGCGAAGACAGACCTCTCAAGTTCCCGTCGTCAGCTCCCGCTTTGCCCGCTCTGCTCTGGATCTTCGCACCTGCAACGAGAAGAGATCGCAGGAGACTTCATGCGTGCACCGCTCGACGCTAGATGCGCCCGGATGCTGGAGACTGTATCGAAGTCTCTCTCGTCCACACAACAGCGTGTACAGCACCACAATTACCGTCCCTCGGCTCTGACTGCAGCCCACGCGGCATTCTTCAGCCGAAAGTACACCAAAAGAAGCCGGAGGACCGACCCACCTGTGCAAACACCGCCTTGCTGGGAGGCTGAGTCCCCGTTCCCGTGGAGCGGTATCGCCTCCCAAGTGCTCCGACGGCCCATCATGGCTCCTGCAGAGACAACGCTTCATCGAAAGACCGTGAGGGGAAGGAAGCATTGCGGCACTCTACTGCTCTCGTGCGGCAATGGCGGAGACGAAGAGCCACTGGGGGAAAAAGGAATGGCACCAGCCGGGGAAGAGCGACAGGAACTAGCGACAAGAAGCTAAAGAACCTTGTCGTACTCTAGTGCCTCTGCACTTCTCCTGCCCACAAGACCAAGAAGGATCGCAGGGAAAAAAGAAAGAGTCGCCGCTAACCTTCACATCCCGGATCCCTCGAAGACCCCAGATCCTTAGTACACCCCAGTTGCGCTCTACACCCCTCTCCCGCTCTACACCCCTCTCCCGCTCTACACTCCCCTCCCGCTCTACACCCCTCTATTGCTCTACACTCCTCTATTGCTCTACACCCCTCCCCAGCTCTACATCCCACTTCAGCTTTGCTCCATCCCAGCCGGACCCTCGCACCTGCACATAGAGAACGCACAAGAAACTGCTGTCTTGTTTTTTGTGCGAGCTCGTCAGGGTGGGGAAAAGACAGCTGCTGTTTCGACCTTGGAAAAAAAACGCGGGGCTGCCGAAGATCTGTGGGCAGGGTGGGAGTACAGACATCTGAACAGCATGGCCGTAATGCTGAAGGTCTGATGAGCAGGTCTAAAAGGCGGCCAGTCGACGGGTTCGTGGGGGCCCGAAAACGGCAGCGTGCTGGAGAGGGGTGCACTGGACGAAAAGACGGATACGAATCCCTGATACAGATGAGCAGAACAGCTAGGGCATACCCAAAAAAATTGGAGGGTGCTGACCTTTTTCCTTCAGGTCAGGGACCTCGTCTTGCTTCCATTCCGAGAATGGCACGGGTCCTGCATGCGGGCAACAAGGTCAAACAAGGGTTGCTCGTGTGAAAAGAGGTCAAAGTGCAGGGAGCGGGGGTCTGGAAACGTTCTGAGAGGAACGCAGTCGAATGGGAGCCCGTCGGAGGGGTGGGAAGACCGATGAAGAGACGGATAGGACTCACGATCCGAGCGACCGACAGAGACGGGCAGACGGAGAACCCGTATATGGTACATCAAGAGATTTTGAAGCTGCGGGGTGCTGACCCTCCCTTCCCTTCAGCTCCGACGACTCTCTTTGCTTCCACTCAGAGCACGGCACGGACCCTGCGGACAGAAAAGCCAGACAAGTCTTAGAGTGGATGGGTCTGAAAAGGGCGGGCAGTCAAGAGGCAAGTCCATGCGGGCAAAAGGGCGGGGAGCGGGGTATCTGGAAAGGACTTACTGGAGCTAGCCTGTCGGAGGGGTGGGAAGACCCACGGATAGACGGAAAGGACGGGCGATCCGAGCGACCAACACAGACGGGCAGAGATATGGTACATCACAAGATATTTTGAAGCTGCGGGGTGCTGACCTTCCCTTTCCTTCAGCTCCGACGCCTTGTCTTGCTTCCACTAAGAGCCCGGTACAGACCCTGCAAGCCAAAAAGCCAGAAAAGATGACTGGATGGGTCTGTTCTGCATGACGAGCATGCACGGTGGGTGGCCGCCGCATATCTCTTGGGGGAGGCTGGAAAGGGTCTGCGCGGGCCAAAGATCCGTGCGGCAGAATGGGTAGGTCTGGAAAGGGTGTGTGCGGCAGGGTGGGGGGATCTAGGAAGGGTGTGTGCGGCAGGGTGGGGGGATCTGGAGAGGGTCTCCCGCAGATTCATGTCCAGGGTCCAAAGATCTGTGCCGCAGGGTGGGGGGGGTCGGGAAAGGCTCTGTGCGGCAGGGTAGGGGGGGTCTGGAGAGGGTCTGGGCGGCAGGAGGGGGGGATCTGGAAAATGTCTCCCGAAGATTCGTGTCTGGGGTCGAAAGGGTCTCCAAGATCTGTGCGGCAGGGTGGGGAGGTCGGGAAAGGGTGTGTGCGGCAACTTGCCGGCAAGGTCCCGAAGACTCGAGTCTGGGTCTTCCAAAGATCTGTGCGGGAGGAGGGGCAGGTCTGGAAAGGGTGCGTGCGGCAGGGTGGGTGGGTCTGTACGATAGGGTGGCAAACCCACCTATTTTTCCAGAAGGAGAAGCGCTCCCAAGGACGTCCAAGAAGACGTCGGAAGGGACCCGGGGCTGCAAGCAGCGTACGATGGCAGGTAGAGTTACACGAATCGAAAGTTGAAGGACGAAAAACAACAGCCTGGACGCCCCTTGCTCACCGTTTGTCGCAGGGCTGCGGACAGGTCGGGGCAGAGGCCGTCCAGCATGTTGGGCTGCGCAGATGCCTCCTCAAGATGCTCCAGCGAGCCTGCAGAGAGGGAACCGAAAGCAGAGAGTTCGACAGGCGACACCAGTGCAGAAACAGAGATGAAAGCAGCGTGCCACTGGGAAGGCGCGAAGGGCGGTGGACCTTGGGAGCAGAAAGAAAGGAGGAAAACACGCTTGGATAGAAGCCCACGACGCTACATAGAAGAGGGAGAAAACACAGAGGAGCGAGTTATCAGCACAGAAAAGCGACAGCCCTCCAGACCCCAAAAGGACACCCCGACACCGTGTCGGACCGAGACAGGAAAAACAGAGATATGGGCCGATGGAGAGGCTGCACAGACCGACAATCCTTGAAGTTCAGTACAGAACACTTCCCCGACCAAGTCTGTAGAACCAGCAACAGACCTGTTGGAGTTGCGTCGACGTCCGCTCCCGCTCTACACCCCACTCCAGCTCTACACCCCCCTTCCGCTTTCCTCCCTCCCATCGAGATCCTCGCCCCTGCAATAATCCGGACGGATGGAATGATTGAGGCGGAGCCCAGCCCAAAGCTAAAGAATCTTGCTGTACTCCACAGCTCCTTTCATGTTGGCCCAGGGGCCCGTGCTCGGCTTGACAACAAAGAAAACACGAAAACGGAGAACCTGTGCACGTCTGTCCGGTCTGACTGACTGCCGGGGTCACAAAAGAAAACCGACCTGCGAATTTCTGTTGCAGGGAGATTGGCAGCGGATGGGTCATTACGACGCTGCGCTCCTGTCCTGCAGAGGCCGTCTGTGCCACACCGCCTGCAAGGGATGGAACATTCGGTTGACCGATTTGATCCAAAAAATGCAGAATCACTGAGAAAAGGGAAAAGCATGCAGTGTCAGACGTTCTGAGCAGACGTTAAAGAACCGGGGTCTACTCGACGTTTGCACATCGTTGGCTACAGGGTGGGCAGGTCTGGAAACGGTCTGTACGGCAGGGTGGAAGGCTCAGTGCGATAGGGTGGATAGGGTCTGTCCAGTAGGGCGGGTTGGACTGGAAATTATTTAAATCGATACGGCCTGCAGCGTTGGTGGCTCTGGAAAGAATTCGGGAATACGGGGAGACTGAACTGAATAAGAGAGAAGACTGAATTCACTGCACGAAGCCTGGACCCACGAAGACGTACCTTGTGAATGTAGGGTGCAGTGCTGCCCGCCTCTCTTCACGGCAACCGTCACCCAAAATGTCGTCCTGCAGGAGAGAGTTGCAAGGAGCAGGCTGTTGAAAAAATGAAAGGAACGAGGGCACCGCCGATCGCGAAAGACGCCACAGCCGAACTGCGATCGCGGCGCCTGAACACGCTGGGAATTTCAGGGACCGCAGAGACGATGCAAGCGAAAGGAAAGAAGAGGGAAAGAAAAAGGAAAACCAGGGCGATATGCACCTTCCCTGAACGGAGGCAGCGAAGAGAGAAACGCGCGACTGGTGAGACCGGGCGTCTCCTGTAGCAACCTTAGGACCCAACCTTGCCTTCGAGTTATGCCGGCTGTCACTAATCTGGTTCCGATGAGCACTAGCGCGAAGGCAGCTATACGCCTGTGCGCGAGTGTGCGTTTCTCTCCGGTCTTTGATCGTGTGATTGTGATGGAAGCCGTGCCTGGTCGAACCCGCGAGCTGAGTGCGTGGCCTGTAAAGCTAAAAAGTGCAAGCCTCGGGGATCGAGCCACCTATAGCTTTTCGGGGAGGTGTCACGCCGTCACGGCCTTTTCGGGGACCGGCCATGCACGGTCGGTGCTAGACGGCTGGGAACATTTTTTTTCAGAAAAGTAGCTGTGCATTTGTATGGCAGCCTATGTTTCTAGAAATGATATAAAAAATCTGTTCCATAGTTCTTTTTCTATCGTTGCAACATCTTCTTACACAAATTTTCAGCTTCTAACTCCTGACCAATTATGAGAATGAGGTTTTTGCGGAAAAGCGCCGGTCTCCTATGTAGAAAGGGGGGTAAAAAGCACCCTACTCGCCCCCGGCATGCGAATCATTAAAAAAAGTTCTAACTCCACCTAGGATAGGGGTCTAGATACGGAGGGGAGGGTGGCGTAGTATATAGAGAGGTGTCTAGGGGCTACGCCTTAAAGGCGTTGTATATAAAGACGTTTTACCTGAGGGGCAACGCTCCTAGGGTGTTGTGTTGTATTGTTGAGCATACGTTGGGCTAGCGTATAGGACTACGACTTCTACTTACGTGTATCTACGCAAAGGTCTGTTCATCTGGTCGTTCATCTTTCAACTCCTTCTAGAGAGATTTCAGGTTGGCTACTCAGAACAGATACGATCGGTCAGTCAGACGGCATACGTGCACGCGTTGTGCATATAGAACGGTATTCATCTGTATCGGTCCACTTAAATGCATGTCCCCTCTGTATTTGCTGTGTCCGTCTTTCTAACGTCTATTCTGTCTCTGTGTTATTCCGTTTTGTGTGAACTCACTTCTGTGGTATTTCTTTTTTTCCATGTATTCATGCATGCATTGCAAACTGCATGAGCGCTCTGCATGTGCGCGTGGTGCTTATTGCCTGACATCCGATTCGCCTTGCGCTTTCTTTATTGCTCAGCGTGCACGCATGAATTCTTTCTGGTCCCGCCTCACGCTTTCTTTATCGCTCGGCGTGCGCGCATGAATTCTTTCTGGTTCCCAACAACCACTCCCCCCCTTAACTCTGCTCGTCGCTGAGCAGAATGCAAAAAGGAAAGAATGGAAAGGACCTCAGCATCAGCGTATGCAAATCAGCGCAATCATTACAAGGTTCCAGAAGCATGAAAATCATTCAACTCAGTCCCATTAAAACCTTTTCTTTCTCTCTTTCGAATTCTTGAACCATCTCAGGCAAGTCAATCTCTTCCTCTGACAACCAGGCAAACGTTCCGTCGTCGAACGAGACTCGGTACGTTTTCTTGCCGTCTCGAATTCCACTCGCAGAGATACGGACTGGCAAAGGGCCCTTCGGTCGGGCTCCCCGCTTCCGCCCCTCCACTGCCTGAACAGGTACTTCCAACTCATCTCCCAGTCCCAACTCATCCAACAAATCCTCCAACTCGCCAATCAAAAGTTCGATCGAGGAGTACCTGGTGGAATGATCACTCCTTCTCTTTCAGACGATCTTCTCGTCTCTGCAGCTGCTCTCTTTTCCTCTTGGTGTCTCTTTTCCCTTGGCAGTGCAGAGTCTTCCTCTGCTTCACTCTCCTCGCTCTTTTCACTCTCTTCCTTCTCTCCATCTTTTGGCTCCCACAATTGCAATCTGTCTGAACTCACCACGTCCCTCTTCTTTCCTCCTAGGGGCCTGATCACGGTCACATGTGGTCTGTTCCTCGGTGTCCCCACGACCACATAGGTTCCTTCTGCTCTCGCCTCGAAGGCGGGTTGCTTCCTTATCGGATTGGGAGGTCTGCGCAGGAATACGCGGTCCCCTAGACGGAATCTTCGCGTCATCGGAGGGGGATTACGCCTTTCCCTTGCTTGCCTCTCTTTCTCTGCTCTCGTGACTGCTCTGTCGATCTTCTGCACACGTTCTTGTCGAATGAATCCGTAGTAGTCGTCATAACAGACAGGCGGAGACCTCGTTCCCTCAGGCGGTGGTTGCACACGCAGCACCGACTGCGGCGTGTGTGCAAACAACAATTCAAAGGGAGAGAGACCTGTCTCGGCATGGGAAGCAGTGCGGTATGCTGCGTTGTACGGCTGGAGATAGAGATCCCAATCCCCTTTCTCTTGATTTAGCTGCTTCCCCACTCCTTCAGCCCACGAACGATTGAATCGCTCCGGGATGCCGTTCGCCTGTGGATGATACCCTATTGTGGTGTGGTGATGGACCTTCATGAGGGTAAAGAGCTCCCTCACAATCTCGCTAAGGAAGTTCGTCCCCCTGTCCGACACCAACTCCTCGATAAAGCCATACCTGCAGATGATCTCCTCAAAAAGAATCTTTGCAACAACCCATGCGGGGACCTCTGGCAAGGCAAAGGTCTCTGGCCATCGTGTGAGGGCACACGTAATGACAAGGACAAATCGGTTGCCTCTACGGGAGGTAGGCAAAGGACCTTTCACGTCAATGCCGACCTTCTGGAAGGGTCGAGTGGGGACGGAAACGGTCTGTGGGTTGCGTTGCGGTGCTTGTGCTCTTCTCTTCTGACAGGGGCGGCACTTGTAGACCCAGCTGCGCACATCCTTACACAGACCTGGCCACCAGAATTTGGTGAGAAGCCGAGCTATCAGCTTCTTTGTTGCTGCATGTCCTGCCATGGGATGATTGTGGTGCATCACCAGCACTGTCTCTCTCAAATGGGCAGGGACATAGAACTGCTCAGACTCACCTGAAAACCTGTAGAGCAAGCTATCCCTCAACTCGAACAAAGACTCCTGTGCTAGCACCGTCCGTCGGCGCTGAAGATCCTCCGGAAGAGACTTCTTCTGCAGATACTCAAACACATCTTTCACCTCCACCTCTGTTGGCTCTGAACGTCGCACCTTCTCCAGGAAAGGAACGATTGCTTGTGTGGGTGCGGACTTGGCTTCGATTACCTTCACTCCTGCCACTGCTGCATCAAATCCTGATCTAAGGGGAGTGCTCCCATCAGAAGGAAGGAAACAGTGCTGACAGAGGGGAGCGCCTGTGTCTGTCGAATGCTTTACCTGTCTTGGGACAGGCAGACGGGAAACAGCATCTGCATCGGTGTGGGACTTCCCCTCCTTATGCAAAAACTGCAATCCATACTCCTGCAATTCGAGAGCCCATTTCTCGATTCTTTTATTCGCCAACTTGTTCTCCTGCATTGCTAGATTCGGTTTGTGATCGGTCTGGATCACCCGCAAGAAAACGGAACTGCCAAGCAGGTAGTGTCTCCATTGCCTGCAGCAAAACACATTTGCCAGAGCCTCTCGCTCTGGAGCTCCATAATTCAGCTCCGCCCCCTGTAACCCCCTGCTTGCGTATGCGATCACACTCTCCCTTCCGTCCTTGATTGGTACCAAAACACCCCCAATCGAAATGTTGTAAGCATCCGGCTTCACAATGAATGGGGTATGCATGTCAGGGAAGGAAAGGATGGGTGGCTCAGTAAGACGGTTGCGGAGCTCCCGGAAGGCTTCATCGGCTGCGGCTGTCCAGAAAAAGGGAAGGGGCTACTTGTTCTCATCGAAGGGATGCAACAGTTGATTCAGCGGATGGGCAATCCGCGCAAACCTCTCCACAAAAGTTCGGTAGTAGTTGCACAAGTAAACGAATGTGCGAAGGCTCGGACGGTCGGTCGGGGTCGGCCAGTTCTTTACCTTCTCCATGTTCTTTCGACTTGGACGGACTCCACGGGCGGATACTGTGTGACCTAGGTGTTCCACCTGTGCCTTTCCAATCTGTGCCTTTTCGAGGCGAAGCTTCAGACCGGCGGCACGAACAAGGGTGAAGACCTCACAGAAGTCCTGCAAGTGCTCGGCATGACTGCGAGAGAAGATGATCACATCATCGACGTAGACAAGTGCTATCTCTCGTGGGAGCGATGCGAGGACGAGCGTCATTGCTCGTTGGAAAAGGGCGGGTGCGTTGACTAAACCAAAGGGCATACGAAAAAATTCAAACAGCCCAAACGGAGTGATGAAGGCTGTCTTCTCCCTGTCCTCTTCCTTCAAGGAAAGCTGATAGAAGCCCGAGGTGTAGTCAAGTATAGAGAACACTGACGAGCCGGCAAGCTTGTCAAGTATCTCCTGGATGCATGGGAGCGGAAAGAGATCCCGCTTGGTGGCTGCGTTGAGTCGTCGAAAGTCGAGGCAGAATCGGGTCGAGCCATCAGGTTTCTTGACAAGAACGACCGGAGCTGCCTATGGAGAATGCGAGGGTTGAATGATCCCTGCACTCTGCATTGCATCCAATTCTTTCTTCACATCCTCTCGCTGGTGATAGGGGATTCGGTCCTGCTGCCATCTGATGGGAACGCTCGTCTCTGTGGGGATAGTCACTTCATATGGCTTCCCCCCCATCTTCAATTCTCCCAAATCAAAACGTCCCCGTGACCACAGGTCTCCAAATTCCCCCAACAACCTTACATACTCCCCTTTCATCTCCTGTGGGACATCTGAGATGACCTTCTCCAAATCGATCGGAGGAAGGTCCTTTAAAGACTCTATAGGCACGTCTGCCTTTGGAGAAGTCTGCAAGCGAGAAGGGAAAGGGGAGCGAAGCGAGGGATGCGTATCTGCACTCTGTGCATTCAAAAAAGTAGGTGGAGCGACTGACCGAGAGTGTGTCGGGGCCTGCTCCCTAGACCGCACTTCCAGCGGTTTTCCCGAGGACATGCGATCATACCTCTCCAGTCTCTCGGCCGTCTGAGTCGTCTCCATGCTCTAGGGTCCTGCATGCCGTTTTTCTGCTGTCACAGCAGTCACCGCCGCAATGTGAGAGGGCGGCTCTGCAAAAGACAGTGCTGTCTTCGAACCGACTGTGATTTTAGAACGGGAAATGTTTGTGACCTCAATGACTGCGATGCCTCCCTGCACGGT
>JAHBMJ010000823.1:0-39168 GCA_018398765.1 Chromera velia | reverse complement strand
GGGGGGGGGGGGGGGAGGGAGAGAATCGGACTCAAAATAAGTTGGGAGAATTCGAAGTAGGGAAAAAGGCAGAGACAGAAATGACAGAGAGAGAGAGAGAGAAAAAGAGAGGGAGGGACCGACCGACCGACCTTTTCCTCCGAATCAATTACGTCCATCAGGCGCTTCAGCAAGACGGTCTTGGCAACCTGGGCAGTGACTGCTGCTGCCGCCTTGACGTTCGCCTCCTCCCCCTCCGCTCTTGTCGCAAGGAGACGGGATATCCCTGCAGACACAGACCGTTCCGTCCCTTCCTTACACCCCTCTCGCCAGGCCTGGAAGGCGATTGCTAACTCTCCTGCAGCATCAGCAAGGAAGAGAGACAGAGGAAGGGAACATGCATTCATCAGACCCACAAAAGAAATCCTCATTTCTGCTTACAGACTAGCAGGAGAATTTATCTCTAAATTGATCGCACAACTTCCTTCCGTGTTGCTTCGCCAATCGCATACCGTCGAGAGAGCAACCGACCGACCGACTGACAGACCTTCAGGCTGTGCCTTGACGGGGATCACGCCGAGGATGGTCTGCGGGGGGGGGATGCACAGGGTAGGGGCAGTGAAGAGAAGGGAAGAGGAAGGGGCGCCCAGACTGTTCGTTGGTTTGAAGAAAAAGCGGAGGGAGGGAAAAAGGTCTTGACAGAAGGAAGGAACAAAAGGAAGCGAACAAGCAAGAAACAAACGGGACAGGAACCGGAATTCGCTCTCTTGCTTTTTTCCTCCGCCCCTCCTATCCTTTTTCTGCTGACAGGGCTGTGAGGGCTGTGAGTCAGGCATGAAGAGTAACCTGCTGCATTCCTTCTGACCGGATGGATGCTGCGGTCTGATGTGATCTGACTGACGTCTTCGCTTTCGCAGAAGCTGCCGAAAGCTTTCTTGCTCTCCTCCTGGCTTGCGGGTTTGGGCACTAGTTCCATCGTCCTGCCCTCCTTGCTGGCCTCCCAAGCGTCCTTCACGGGGCTCAAAGCAGTGACTGCATGCATGCAGACACACAGAAAGAAAGAATGACCATACGTTTCTTTCTTTCTTCTCCCGTCTTCCAGACAGACAGGCAGATAGAAATGGGCGGGGGGTTCACATAGTTACCTTTCATCAGAGACCATGAAGTCGAAGCAGGAAAAAAAGAAGACTTCTCGATCACGTGAGGACACATGCTTGCAGCAGCAGGAGGTACCCAGACAAACACATCCATACCCTTACACACTCACACTCACATACACACCCGCAAACAAACCAATACAAGGAGAGCCACGCGAAGACACGTTGGGAGACAGCAGGTAGGGTTCGTTGACAAAGGAAGGCAACAGCAAAGCGGTATGGAAGCCGTAAGACTGCTTGCGCTAACAGCAAGTGGAAGCAAAGAAACGAGTGAGCACCGGGGTCCTCTTTTAAGAAGCCGCAACAAAAAAAGAAAACCAAGGAATGGAAGGAGCATCATGCCTTCTCTCACTCTCTGCACCAGCTCCACATCGGCACATCTTTCCTTGGAGTTGCACCGCAGCAAAGAGGAAAAAAATGGCAGGCAGACGGGCAGACTGACTCTTCTTGGGGCCCGTGACGAAGAGGATCTTTCCGTCTCTTCCGAACAGGGTGACCGTGTCGGGAAGCTCCCATCCAGTCAGCCAGGACCTGCATTCATTGCAATGCCGTTGGAGGAAAACCGTGACACAACCGCAGGGGGTCCAGAAGAGAAAAAGGAGGGAAGAGAGTCCCTCTCTCCAGAGGGGGGAAACTCAAGACATTCCTCCGCTGTCACGCACAGAGAGGAAAACTGACTGACTGTGCAGCTGCGGTCTTCGGACATGCCATCACCTCTGATGACTTCCCGTGCACCAGAGCGAAGACGTCTACCTGGTGCCAGGGGGAGCCCTCGGTCTCGAACCCCGCCTCCCAGGCCTCCAGGATTTTGGACATCCGATCAACGAACTGCTGAGTGTCGAGGTCTGCCATCTTGTTTTCCTTCTTCAAGTGACTGCTTTCTCAAAAATGCAAACACCTGGCTTTCTTTAATTCTCTTTGGAATGGCGCGAAAGGACAAGAAAAACAGCCGGAGAAAGAGGATGGATCGACCCGCCACCCGCTCCTCTGTCAAAAGTCCAGCTGGATTTCTCTGACTTCTAAATGAAAACTACGTGCACACACGAGCAGAGAAGGACGAAACAGAAATTGGGCTGACAGGTGCGTCACGCAGTAGGCCACTCACAGCGCACGATCGCGAGATGCTCAGCGCAGAATTTGCACTCAAAGTGTGTTTGTGATCGAGTCACAGTTCGACAGATCGGACTCAGAACAGGAATGCATATGTCGGCGACGCGCGGACGTCGGGCATTCAATTTTTGCGGCGCGCTGGGAAGCCCTATAGCTTTATTCATTGCGGTCGCGCCTCACGGGGCCGCGTGTGGATCGAGGCTCGGAATGGCTCTGCATGCATGTCAATGCATGTCATGCAAGTCATTGCAAGTCTGAGATAGTCTGAGCCTACCATCCGAGTCTGATGTTTTGTACAAAAGCTTGTGATCGAAGGTGTTCATATTAATACCAAACCTGTCCGCCAGTGATCGAATAGTCCGAACAGAGAAACATGATGTCTCACTAAGCTGGTGGTCCGACGTGAAGGGGATTTTCCACATTTTTCTTCCGCCGTCTCTTCTTCATTCTCGATTAGGAGACGGAACACCGGAATTAAGGAAGCGGTGTCCTTCGTTGGACACCCTGCGCTGCGCTGCGATCCGCTCTTCCTTTGGTCTTTCCGCATTCTTCCTATAGAGATCTGAGGCAGGCACGCGATTTTTTTCTGCCTGAATCGATGAGTGCTGCGGCACGGAATGCTGAGGCACTTTCGATTGTGGTTTTGCATGGGTCTGGCTTCGTGACTCTGTCTGGGTTCAATATCCTGAAGCTCGTTGCCAGAGACTGTCACCTGCAAACCAGAATCCCAGGCGCATTCAAAGAATGTTTGCTTTCCGAAATGCGTTGTGGCAGTCGCGAGACGCTGCCCTTCCACCGTTGCGTCTTTGTAGAGCTGTTGCAACGGGTGCGGCAGACATGGCAATTCGATGCGGAAGAAGACCTGAAACCCGACCCAATCCCAAACGATTCCGACACAAAGAAAAAGGACAAGCCGCGTCTCACAAATGCGAGGGTGCTCAAAGAATTCTTCGCAGAGGGCTGCCTCATCACGCAGCAGATGTACGAAAACGGCTTGGAGCTTGACAGACTGGGTTTGGATTCCGAGCCTAGGAACAAGAAGACCCTCGTGACCACCTCCTTGGACTGTTTGTCCGAGTGGGGCCTGGACTGTCTTCCCGCACTGTGTCAGATTCTCCCTGCCCTTCTTGAGGGGGGGGCGAGACTTGACGTACAGTTAAACAAAAGTGCCCTCACCCCCCTGCATATGGCGGCCTCTGTCTTTGGTCACATTGAGAATGAGATTCACGCAGAACGGCAGCAGATAGCGGCAAAACAGAGAACAGCAGAGCGTGAGGGGCAGCAGGGACAGCCGCAGTCACAGACACAAGCAGAGGAGCTGGAGAAGAGAGGGGAGCAGCTGCAGAAAAAGGAAAAAGTGTTTGAGGAGCTGCAGAAAAAGTTTGGTGAGACTGCGAAGAAACAAAAAGTTCTCACGTGGCGGGAGAGAGATTTGCCCCTCAGTGGGGCGAAATTAGGTTGTCTGGGTGGTGGAGGAGGAGGGGGGGGGAATGGTGGGGAGGAGGTGAGGGAGGGGGGTGGGGGGGGATCCCGGAGGCCGTCTCTTCCTTCCGTCTCTTCGTCGTCTTCTTCCTCCCTTGGTCAAGGGGGGGGCAGCCGAATACCCAAAAAGGAATTATATGCCGATACGACTGCCCTGCAGACAGCAGTCACGTGGGACGCGCCGTCCTTTGTCCGAGTGCTTGCCGAGATAGAGCCGTCTCTTCTCAAAGAAAGATGCAACGTCACAGAGAAGATCACCCAAAGCACAACGAAGCAGTCGGAGGTGGTGGGGGAGAAAAACGGAGTGCCTACACTCCATCTCCCTCTGTACGTCGCAAAAAGACCCTCACGCGTGACCCCCTCGTCTCTCATCTTCCTAGGCTGCGACCCTTGTGCCGTTGACGGAGACGGTGAGTCGATTCTGCACCGTCTCGCGAGGGTGTCCAAGTGGAGCGACGTGCAGGCAAATTTCAAAGAGGCGCAGTCGGTTTTGTGGGAGACGTTCAGAAAAGATCAGAGAGAGGGCAAGTTAGAAGCTTCCACAGAAGCCTCATTGGTTATAGGGGGGATTTCCGCCTCCCCTCCCTTCTCTGATGATTCAGAGTCCCCCGACTACTCACCAGCTGTCAGCCACTCTGCTTCTCCTGCCAATGGAGGAGGAAATTCAAATTCCCGACCGAATCTGAGACGGGGGCTCAGTTTCTCGTCTTCCCCCTCTGTCAAACGTTTGGTGAGGCTGACAAACAAAAAGGGCCAAAGCGCCCTCCATGTTGCCGGCTTTCCAGACATTTTCGTTCTCCTCCTGGAGGCAGGGGCAGACGGGGATGCGCGTGATCATGAGGGGGTGAGTGTCTTGCTTCATTCACATTCCTTTACTTTTGTGTTTCCACCCACCCTAAATGCTATCTCCTTTCCCATCCACTCACCTCTATTCCAGTATCCTTTCATCTGACCATCCACTCCTCTTTGCCCCCCCAGTTTCCTCTCCCCCGCCCTGCTCTTCTTCCAAAAGTTCCCCCTCCCTTCCACTGGTCCTGCCCCGTCCTTCGTTCACACACACTCATACACGTCAGAGTCCGTGTCTAGGTCCGTGTACTGACCTTTGGCATCCACGCACGCTTCCACCCGCTCAACGATTGCGAGCAATTGCATGTCTGCATGAAAAGATAGGCGTGCAAGTTGAACCTTACATGGAGAGGAGCTGTATGCATGGTAGGAAACGAGTTGAAACAGTGCTTTTCTACGTACGTGCTTCTGCATGAGCAGACAACAACTTTTCTTTTTTGTGCATTGTCTTCTTCCCCTTTCCTATGTATTCATCTGGGACACGATATCTCTGCCGTGCTTGCAGATACACTGGCTGGATGGCCTCTGTTCCCGTCTGAACGAGGGCGTCCGGTTTGTCCCCCTGCACACAAAGCTGATGAGCGCCGTGCGGGACTTCGGAGTCCCCCTGTCCCGTGCGCACGCGGTGTTGACAGAGTTCATCGCCATCAAGAAACTCGACAAAGAGGCGGCTGCCCATCTCCCTGTCCCCCCGTCTCTCTCGGCTCCTTCGGGTGACGCCCACGTGAATGGAGACGGAAGCGTGACGTTGCCCTTGCACGTAGCCTGCAGAAATTGCGGCAAGGGGTGGGCCGACCAATTGCTGTCTCTGCTGCCCGTTGCACGACGGGGCACGAAAGCGAATCTGAGGGACAACGAAGGGTCCAGCGTCCTCCATTACCCTGAGGTCCTCGAGGCGCCCCATTTCCTCCAGAAACTGATTGAGAAAATAGAGGGAGACAGAGACGCTAGAGAGCTTCTGTGGGGACTTGACAGGGATCAGAAGAGTCCTCTGCAGGTCTGCTCAGAGATGATCACGGCGTGTTTCGCAGAAATGACTGCTGTGAGGCAGAGACAGAGTTGGGTGGGGGAGGCGCAGTCGGACAGTGTCACGGCGACGCTGAGAAAATTGCAGCATCGCCAGGAGAGGCTCGGGGACTCCCTTGCCCGCCTCCGACGAGTGGCTTTTCTGCCTGGATGAAAGCCTAGGGAAAAGATCGATCCACTTCGGTCTTTGAAAGCCGGTTTGAGGCGCATGTGTTAATTGTAATTATGCTGGCTGGGTGTATTCCGCATTTCAAACCGAGCTCGTTTGTTCTTGAGCTTCCTTTGTCCATCAGTTCAAAGCTTTCAGCTTTGTTTATTTGTTTTTGTTTGTTTGTTTGTTTGCTGAATTTCCTTCTTTCCATCTCTACCCTGTCCACTCAGAAAGGCTCATCCGTTCCTTCCTTCGGCCTCCCGTTCTTTCGCCTTTTCTTCTTCCTTCTCTTCTTCCCGCTCAGACTAAGCGTCATTGCTCAAGGGGTGAGTTGAAAGAGAGACCTATAGTCTGATAGAGCACACAGGCGCAGACAGAGTTTTCGTCTGGTGTCGGGCGGTCCCCACCAACGCGCGAGGCACTGGCAAACCTTGAATGATCCTAGGAATGCGTCCCATGCAGATCCGCGACATCTGTGCATGCATATAACAAGTCAAAAACAGACGTCATGAACCAGTCTGACTCGGACTCTGCATGATCGATCTATCAACAACTTACTTGCCTTTCGGATCCTCTCGGGAAAACAGTCTTTCCTCTGAACTCTTAATGATTAATCCCTTCACAGACGAATGCATCACAAGATGCAGCAGCCGCAAGCTTCTAAGAAGTCGCTCAGACCACTTTATACTGAAACTATAGTGTAACACAATTCAAATTGTGACACAATACCTTCTAATGATACAAATAGGTGTGATGAAACAGTTAGAGTAAGTTAGGTCACACACTGAGGAACTCCCCTGACACTCCAGTAACGCGCCGAAGGCGCGGCCAAAATAAAGTATACTTGAAATTTTTTGTGGAAGGCGCAGACAGTCTTGAAAGAACCGCGCCGCAGGCATGGCCAGCATTGAAAAATCCATTTTAAGACAGACTAGAGTGTCAGGGGGGTTCACTTAGGTGTAATGAAATAATGTATGTCATTGAAATTATCAGATAAAAATTGAAGTGATCCCCTGCTTTCAATGATTAAATTTGTGTATAAAACATCAAAGATGGTATCTCAGTGAGACTCCGTGTAACTCTGTCCTAGACTCTGTCGCGATTTCAATCAAATATACGACTAAACCAAAATAATTCAATCACGGTTAAAAATACTTTCCATTATAGATGAGATAGGATAATTTAAGATAATTGAAATTTATATTCCGATCGAGTGCACTGGCATAGTGAATCAATCTGAAAATCAACTTAGATTCACCTATTTGATTACATATATAAAAAAAATTCTTTCCGGTTGTTAGTGTTAAAAAACGTTTTGGGACAGAATATGAAGAATATATATCCGAAGACTTTTGAAGTTTGTAAGCTCATCAAGTTACTTCAAATGATTTGATAGGATGTCTTTCGGCCGTCGTCTACTGGCAAGAATGAATCCATTCTATAGACCCGGTACCAGCGCTGAATCGCGGTTCAATCTGCATGGACAAGAGACGACAGGAGCGCAAGGTGATTAAATAGAAGAAGGACTCTTAGATAGCTAGAGAGACGGAGCCTACCCAGAGCCAGGACGAGATTAAATAGAAGGACGTTTCAATAGAGCGACGGGACCCACTGAGAGTGGGTGGAGGACTCTTGAATGGAGACAGGAGGCTCGCATCTGATTCGACGAGTATAAGGAGCTACGGGTGTATGCATGTCGATCAATCGATCTTCCTTCCTTCCATGCAGTCGACAAGCGACGGATTCGTCAACTTCGGGAAGGAGAGTGAAGATCCATCGATGATCGAATGAAACACACCATGCACCTGCTTGCTCCTTCTCAACACCACAACACTCTGACCTGCATCTGCGCACGCTGCTTTCCTTGTAGAAATTCGCCACAGCGGGAGGGGGGCTTCCGTTCTCTTCTTCTTCAGATGTCTGTTTAGGCCGCTTTGCTCTCCTGCAACACAAAGGCACACATTTTTGCATTATTGGCGCGAGTTGAAAAATAAACCAAGGGAAGGAGTCTTTCCAAGAATCGTCTACTTTCAAAATTGATAATCTGTTTTGTCAACCGCATGGCGCTTTTCACTCAGACGTTGGCGCAGACCAGACACGCAGACAAGAAGAAAGGTGGAGACCATGCATAGACACAAAGACTTCCAACGGGATTCACGGTGGCTGCATGTAAATCCGCGGGATCCCACCGAAGGAAGTATGGCCAAAAGAGGTGGGTGGATCTGTCGCCTGCTCACTTCACCGACGAAAGCACAGGTTGCACTCAATCCTCGTCTGGTGTATAAGAGACCACACCGACTCGCCCGTTTGCAACAGCAGTCGCGGAGACTCGAGATCAAAAGAAAAAATTGAGCCAGGCACATGTCATGCAGTTTTCCTCTCATTAATTCACAAATGACCTGTTGACGATCTCATGCCGCTGTTGAGTCCCGTGCATCCCCCGTCGGCGCCTGTCGTTTTGCATACAGAGTCAAGGGCGCTTGATGCCGTCGTCAGGATTGAAGAAAGCAGCAAAGAAAAAGAGGCAGGGAGAGAGAAGAGGGGAAGAGGGGTGCGCATGCCACGAGAGGAAATGAGAAAGGACGACAGAGAAACAAAGAGAAAGCTAGAGCAAGAAAGCGACAGGGAGAGACAGAAAACGAGAGCGAGATTGAGAGAGAGAGACAGACAGAGAGAGAGAGAGAGAGAGAGAGAGAGAGAGAGCCAGACAGACAGACAGACAGACAGGGCGACATGATGGATGCGAAGGAGAGAGCAACGAATGTACAGCCCCCAGCACAACAGGTCTTCCTCCATCTTCTCTCCTTTTCTCTTCTCTTTGCACGTCGAATCCCCTCTTCGTTTGACAATGTTTCTCCTTCCCTTTCTTCCTTCAGGGAACTCCCACAGGTTCGCAGAAAAACACCCAAACCAACATTTGTCGATCCCTTATCCACCCAACCAACTGACGTTGTACACAAAGCCGCCCCCGTACTCAGTCTGGCCGTACTGCTGCCCCATGCCGCTGGAGGTCGGGTTGTTGCTCCCGGCAGAGCTCTGAAGCCAGGCAGATAGGGTGGCCTCCTCGGTCTGCCTGCACGCACGAAAAAGAGAGAGGGGAGAATGAAGTTAGCTGAGAGCTTAAATAAGAGGACGCTTAAATAGACAATTAAATAGGTAAAGAGATTAAATACGAGGACGCGGTCTACAGGGGACGCGGTCTACAGGGGACGGGGTCTACACGGGACGGGGTCTACAGGAGAAAGATCTGAAGTCAACTCAAAATCGATCCATTGGCCATGCAGTCAGAAATCGATCGGTCCGACAACCAGTCAAGGAGCAGGTAGCAACGCGGGTGTATAGTCAGTGGCACACCCACTACCTCTGAATGCACAGAGGAGACAGCTCCCCTTTCCCCGACCAAACGTGACGAGCCAAAAGATCACTGAATCAACGATCAACCAGAAATGCACACCAGAAGAGAAACTGCATTCAGCGCAACATTCTACCTCCCTCACAAAAAGAACCATTGAGACCTCGGGCTGAACCGCATGCAGTTTCTCTCGGTGTCCACACACACAAAAAAAAACTGGATGGCCGAAAATTCACGACTATCTTTACACGAGCAGACACAAGCGCACATACGCAGACCAGACACGCAGACAAGAAGAAAGGTGGAGACCATGCATAGACACAAAGACTTCCAACGGGATTCACGGTGGCTGCATGTAAATCCGCGGGATCCCACCGAAGGAAGTATGGCCAAAAGAGGTGGGTGGATCTGTCGCCTACTCACTTCACCGACGAAAGCACAGGTTGCACTCAATCCTCGTCTGGTGTATAAGAGACCACACCGACTCGCCCGTTTGCAACAGCAGTCGCGGAGACTCGAGATCAAAAGAAAAAATTGAGCCAGGCACATGTCATGCAGTTTTCCTCTCATTAATTCACAAATGACCTGTTGACGATCTCATGCCGCTGTTGAGTCCCATGCATCCCCCGTCGGCGCCTGTCGTTCTGCATACACAGTCAGGAGGCTAGCTCGCAGCTGATTCGAAAGTAAGGAGCTACGGGTGTCTGCATGTCGATCAATCGATCTTCCATGCAGTTGACAAGCGACGGATTCGTCAACTTCGGGAAGGAAAGTGAAGATCCATCGATGATCGAATGAAACACACCATGCACCTGCTTGCTCCTTCTCAACACCACAACACTCTGACCTGCGTCTGCGCACGCTGCTTTCCTTGTAGAAATTCGCCACAGCGGGAGGGGGGCTTCCATTCTCTTCTTCTTCAGATGTCTGTTTAGGCCGCTCTGCTCTCCTGCAACACAAAGGCACACATTTTTGCATTATTGGCGCGAGTTGAAAAATAAACCAAGGGAAGGAGTCTTTCCAAGAATCGTCTACTTTGATAATCTGTTTTGTCAACCGCATGGCGCTTTTCACTCAGACATTGACGTCGCCTGGTCCACACAACAGCTGCATGCAAACACATTGACTTTTTGCTGTCCATGGCAACAATACAACTATATTTTTGATCGAAGTTCGCAATCGACCGACCGATCTTTGCCAGCCTTCGATCGAAGCTCTCTCAAATTACTGCAATGGCACTGTTCCATGCATGCAGAGGATTCCAGTTTATCCCAATGACATGTGTTTTCGAGGCTCAGCCCATTATGACCCCGCCTGACCACCACCTTACCCCGCCTCGCTGTCGAATTATCAATTCGCGGCTGACCTCTCATCCCTTTCTTCCTCCTCGGCAGTCTCCGCAACGGGTGTCCCTGCGGCAGCAGCCGCCCTGCAACCAACAACCGACAGAAATTTTTACTTTTCTTTTGCATGTCTTCTCTCTTTTCGCCTGCAGCAAGTAGACTAGGTTTCTAGCATAAATAAACCTTTCTAGATGCATGTTCGCTTTGGCTTATGTCGCTGTCTACTGACTGACAACGCACTGGACCAAAAGGTCCCGCACTGGACACAACAACCCTCGACCTCAACATGCAAACCGAGACTCATTCCCACCCCGCTCCGAGATACGTCGAAGCTGCCTCCCTCCAACTTCGATATAAGTTGCCACCCCAGCCTCAGAATGCAAATGAAGCGGACCAGACACGAAGCAGAAGGACGACGAACACACAGCGCACGACTGACTTTGAAGAGAAGACACAAAGAGAAACAGAAAGAAAGAAGTCAATTAAGAGAGATACAGAGACAATTCCTTCCTTCGGGTGACTGAGTGTCATAAGTGTCTCGTCTTGCCAACAGGACCCCGCAGGAATGATGGCCGATCGATCGGATGAAACACACTTCGATTCTGCCTCCTCTTTCTCGTGACCAACGCAAGTTTAAGTCACTGACCGGACAGTCTTGGCGCTTCTCTCAGTTTCGGGCACCCTGCACAAACAAGAGATGACGGGAGCGCAAATTGATTCAACAGAAGAAGGATTCTCAAATAACGAGACGGGGGCTGGTGAGAGCCAGGACGCGCTTAGATAGAGACGGGACCCACTGAGAGCAGGAGGGGGACTCTTGAATAGAGACAGGAAGCTCGCATCTGATTCGAAAGTAAGGAGCTACGGGTGTGTGCAAGCATGTCGATCAATCGATCTTCCTTCCTTCCTTCCATGCAGTCGACAAGCGACGGATTCGTCGACTTCGGGAAGGAAAGTGAAGATCCATCGATGATCGAATTAATGAAACACACCATGCACCTGCCTGCTCCTTTTCAACACCACAATACTCTGACCTGCGTCGCGTGCTGCTTTCCTTAAAGGAGGCCCCTCTTGTTGACCGCACAGTCTCCTGCTGGAGGAAAGAGGGGGGCTGCGGTTGAAGGGGAGCAGCCGCACCGCCGAGCCCCCCCAGAGACCCCACTCCACCGGGAGAAGGGGCATGCAGGAGCACGGCATCTGACTGCCCACATGACCCCTCCAGCAGAACTCAGCTGGCTGCTTCCTGCCTCCTGCCTCACTCTCTGCTGTTCCCCCAGCAGATTGAGACCCGGAGTCCCTCCCGCCTCCCCCGTCTCCCCCCCCACGCCCCACCGTCACGGATACCCCCACTCACAGTCAGCGAACCCCCAACCCCCCCAACCCCAACCCCAAAAGCGCTTCGAGACACACCACCACCACCCGCGGAGGAGGAGAACTGCATGCCCCCCCCCAGCAAAGGAACAGGCCGAGCCCATCCCCGGGATGGCCATGACCTCCTGCTGGGGCTGCAAAGATAAGATGATGCCAACACAGCAAGCACAGCGAGCGAGGTGAAGAGACAGAGCGTGGATCGTTGTGCATGGACGCGAGCTGCGCGAATGAGATTCAGAACAGAAATGGAAAGAAACGTGCAAGGAGATTTTAGGAGAACAAATGGGCAAAATTGTCATGTCAGACGTTCTGAAGGCAATCCAACGAATGTCTGAAACCCCCGCTAGCGATCTTTGAATGCATGATTATTGCGAGAAGTCCACACTCTCTCTTCCCTGACTTCTTTCTGACCTGAGAGCGTTACAGGAAGGCTGTTTTCGTCCATGCAGTCTCTCTCTTTCTCTTCTTCCTCTCCTCTTCTCTCCTTTCAACTCTTCTTCATCGCATCTGCGTTGGCGGTGCAGAGGGCCGGGTTGCTGCCTCCAACTCCATCCCTGCGTCCCCTTCGTACTCCTCGACATCTCCATCGAGGGAGGAACGGAAACCGAGCTAGGCTCAGATGAATCCCCTGAACGGGAACCAACACCATTCTCTGTGCTTTCACCCCGCTGCCCTCTGTGTCGGTCCCTACGTGGACTTCCTTCGTCGATCGGGCAGCAAGCTGGGCTGCTGCGGCTGCAGCGGAGGAAGGAAGGGGTGGGAGCACCTCGGTGTCACAGTGGGGAGGGGGAGGGGGGGATCGAGAGGGAGGAAGCCTGAGGGGCGACAGTCGAGGTAGGGGAGTGTGAGAATGCTGGCGGACCGGGTACGGCACGCAGATCCGCTGGCGTTCTCTGCTTGCCAGGTCAGCTGCTCGGTCCCTCAGGATTTTCTGCGTCATTCTGAACGCATTCCGAACGTCTCTCTCATCAGCTTCCCGGACATCCTTCTCCCGCATTTCGCCAGACGGAAAGGACATCCGAGGCAGGTCAGGGGGATGGGGGGGGTTCCCTCTTCGACCACCACATGCGCGTTTGCACCTCCGAAACCGAAAGACGACACTCCACCAATCAGCTTCCGATGCCTCAAGCTCGACGTCCCTCCCCCCATGCCTTCCAGAGCGACAGACTCTGTCGGAAACACCACAGGGAAGCCCTCGATGTCCAGGTGGGGGTTCAGCTGTTTCAGATGAAGGTTCGGAGGGGCTCGTCGCTGAACGAGCACAAGGACCAGCTTGATGAACCCTGCGATGCCCGCAGCCCCTTCCAGGTGACCGAAATTCGTCTTCAAAGCGCCTACCACCAGCGGGTTGGCCGCTTCCCTCCCCTGTCCGTACACAGCCTTCAGCGCTCCCACCTCGATCGGGTCACCCAACGCCGTCCCCGTCCCGTGTGCCTCCACGAAGCACACATCCGATGCCTCCACACCCCCGTCACGCAGAGCACAACAGATGACCTCCTGCTGAGAGGAACCGTTCGGGGCCCTCAGGGACGCCGCACGCCCGACGTGGTTCACCGCTGCCCCCCGCACAACTGCAAACATGGCCTTCTTCTGCGCACGCGCGTCTGCCACACGCTGCAGCACAACAGCGCCTGAGCCCTTACCCCGCGCATACCCGTCTGCGCTGGAGTCGAAGGTCTTGCACCGCCCCCCCGGAGACAGCATCCCCGCCTTGCAGGACTTGGTACACACGAGCACTAGGTTCACGCCTCCCACAACTGCCAGATCATAGCTGCTCCCTCGCAACCCCTGCTGTGCCCCGCGCCGTAACTCCCAGAATCTCTCTGCACATCCTCAAACAACGGAGGAACCGCATCGTACCTCTCTCCTTGTGCTGAGGAGGTTTCGGACAGCGGCAGAGGGGACGAAATGTCGATGCCGTGCATGGTTGTACATGTGGTTGAACAGCATCCCTTCAAAGTTCTTGACATTTCTCAATCGCCTCTTCGTCGACTGCGGAGTCCGAGTCTATGTCTGCAGAGAGCAGAATTAAGAAGAAAGAAGATATATAAAGGCGGAGAGAAAAAGAGAAGGGATCCCCCCTCCCTCCCTCCATGCATGCCTCATGCACCCAATCACTCGATCTCCTAGTTTCCCATGCACGTACCTGAATTAAGGGAAGAATCTCTCCTCACTATCCTGAGGGAATGTGCGCGGATCAGGGGGCGCGACCTGCAGGGACCGACACGGGGGGGGGCGAGGGGAGAGAGAACTTTCACTGATCGAGAGAGACAAAGTGGGAACGCAAAGGACAAAAGTCAGAAACCAAGCAAGGGAACAAGCAAGGGAGACAGACAGACAGACAGACAGATTGAGAGGAACAAAGCCATGCAGCCATGCAGAGACAGACAGACAGAGAGACGGATGCATGAGGACAGAGCAGCAGAGTCTGAGAACTGCATACCCCCCCTTCCGGCGTGCATGCCATCGAAAGGGACCATGCCCTTTCGAGAAGAAGTGAAGTCCTTTTACCGTCTCGTGAACAAGACCCGCCAGACCCGCTTCCCTTCCTCCCACCACAGAGGTCAGGTACGCGATGATACCCTTCAGCGTCGGGTAGTCGAACAGCAGGGTCGAGGGCAGACGCAGGCCCAGCTTCGCCTGAAGATCGTTGCGGAACTCCACCGCACCGAGGGAGTCGATGCGCCCTCCTTAACACTCCTCTCCCACCCACCCACCCCCACACACACCCTCCACCCCCCCCAGCTCTTGGAGGGGGGAGTCAAGGGGAGGCAGATCGGATGGCGACCTCCCAAGCACCTGACTGGCGGTCTCCGCCGTCACTGTTGTCACGTACTCATTCAGCACGTCCTCAAAAAACGGAGGAACCTCATCGTACCTCTGCAGAAACCGACCCACTTCACCTCCTGACACCCAACTACTGCAACGCCAAGCTGTCCTGAGACCTTCGGGAGAGAAGCTCTCAGCACATCCCCCAACACTCACACCCCAAGCTCATTCTTCAGCGGTGCCAGTCCTCCCAGCTGCAGCGTGTGAGATAGAGAAGAAGCCATGCCCTGCTCCCCCCAGGGACCCCACTGGATGCTCACAGCGCGCAGGCCTTGACGGACTCGAAATTGCGCCAGAGCGTCCAGAGCGGCATTCGCGGCGGCGTACTTCGACTGCCCGAAGTTGCCCAGGAGCGACGCCATAGAAGAGAACAACACGAACGTCACCAGCCTCTCCTCCAGCCCCAGGCGTTGCAGAGCTCTGTGGAGGTTCCACGCACCCCCCACCTGCACCAGACAGCAAACAACAGCAGGAGCAGCAGCAGTAATGCAAGCAGCTAACCAAGAATACGTACATGAAAAGAGCATGCCTGCCACACGCCCTCTGTTGAAGCACAATTCAACCACATCGCAAGGACAGGCAGAAGACACAAACACTGGCTGCCTCAGAGCAGCAGACAGCAACCATGCAGAGAAACTTAATTATGCTCACACACAACAGACACAAATGTCAAAATAAGGACTCTCAGGAAGACCATGCATAAGTTAATTTTGCCAAGTAACCCCGCTGAGGCAGACGCTCTCCTCGATCCGTCTGGTCCTTCACCTGTGCATCGATCCGCCAACACTCGATCCCGCAGCGTGCTCTCCGGGTGTTGGTCTGAGATCATACCCGACGCACCCTTTTCGGAGCTGAAACTTGCTGTCCACCCATAATATGTATAGACTGGAATGAAGCCCCGCTGCAGGGAGAGGGGGGGAGGGAGAGGGAGAAGGAAGGGAGATGAAAAAAGAGGGGAGACGGCGGGCAGGAACCGAGGACGGGACGCGAAGGAGGAATGAAAAAAGAAGGGAAACGAAGGACAAAGCTGCAGCACATGGCGACAGCAAGCGAAAGGGCAGGCGAGGAAGGAGAAAGACCAATGAAGCACAGCAGGAGAATAAACATAAGCGACTGACGTGCTGGAGCGTGTGCTCATCGAAGACGAGGCTTGCGCAACTCACGTCCTCTTTCGACATCTCCGCAAACAAAGAGTACAGACATTCCCCGGCGACTGCCGGGAAGTTTTTCTCTCTGACTGTGCATGTGCCTCTCATGGGGGACGTAGTTGGTGTTGAAATTCTTGCAGAACTGGCGGGAGTAGAGGTTGTTGGCGAACCGATCGGATATGTTGCGGGTGCTGAATGCCAAACAAAGGAGACGACGCTGCTCTTGAAGGATCGAGAGCCTCGCTTCTCAGTCTAATTCCAAAGCTCTGAATCTTTTCTTGGGGCAAATGCGGAAATCCCCCCACTGACTCTGACCCTGCCGACTCGTCTGGATTTCCGAAGAGTTGCTGCATGCCATACCAGCAGGTGTTGGGGCTTCAAGTGATTCGTCAAACCCGACTGTCACGGAGTTCCATGGTACTTAATGATTCCTCTGAGGGCTTTCCCGCCTTCTTACAATGAACACACGCCCTGTACTGATCATATTTCTTGTGCTGAATAATCTCCTCCGTCAGTCCCTGGGTCTTTGGAGTGACTTTTTCGAAGGCGGCGTGCGCTTTGCATTGGCACTTCAACAAGAAGATTAATGAAGTTAATGTGTTGTTTGGGAAAGTTGAATCGAGAAAACGAGTTTATTCTGACAGAAAGGCAACGACTGAGACTACAAGAAAGTCTGACTGTCTGAGAGGACTGAGAGCTTTGCCGAAGCAAGAAGGAGACAGACTGTGAACTTCCAGCATACTTCCAGCTCAACGTTGCCCCGTTGAACATTGTTGAACGTTCAGAGGTGTTTCGATGTGTTTCGCGCACCGCGCTGTCAGATTTTTTTTTTTGGCTCGGATGCATGGCAAAAATTCCTGCATGCACGTCGCGCGGATGCACGGGGTGTGCACATGCATGCATGCATATGCATGCATGTGTCTCGTTTTTCCGTCGCGCCGCCGTCGCGCGCGGCTCGCGCGTCGCGTCGATCGAGCTAGCGCGCGGGGGGTGCACAGCCGGACCATGCCGGACCGGAAGTTGGACAGCTATAGCTACAAAGGAATAAAACCGTTTTGCATGATGTCTTTTGGTACACGAAGCAGTGGCTAAAATTGTACAGAAACTGCATGTGTATAGCTGACAGAACTGGACGCCCGTAGAGTCCTGGCATGTATATATCGGCGAGCTCCCCACCGGCACCTGCATGCATGCACCAATTAATTCAGTTCCCGACTTCTGACAATTAAGGGAGCGAGAATCGCGTGGTTGACAGGAGACATGCAGATCGTCCCCGCATAGATCGAAGGAAGGGAGAAGAGATGCACCAAGTTCCCCGACAGCCGCGTCCTGAGAGGGACTTTGTGGGGTCAGACGACGGTGTGACTCACTCCTCCAGCAGCACCCCGACAAGAGATGTGGAGGGAGCCGTGCCCCCCTTCTCTCCAACGCCCTCGTCCCTCCGAATCCCCACTCAATACAGACACCAAGGCACCAAGAGGAGTATGGCAAGGACGATGAAGAGCGGGGTGTCCAACGTGAATGAGTCGGTATGGAGTCACGATCGCGAAACCGTTTTCCCCGTTCAAGACCCGTCTACCAAAGATATGTGGGGCTCCGGAGATCCCCATAGTCTTCCTGTGTCGTGCTGTGGGCTTCTTCCCCGTCTTCTTCACTTCTTCCAAGGACAGGTTCTTGAGATCTTCTTCTTCATTGGAGTCATCGCTGTGGCCACAGTTCTCTTCTTTGACAATTCCACCCCCGGCTCTGTTCTTCTGAGCAAGATCCTTTTTCTCATCGCATTCGCTCAGGTGTTCACAAAAGTGAGTATCTTCTCACTGCGCTTCGCAGTCAAGTGGCTCTCCAGCACCATCGACCCTCTGCAGAAGTCGGCCTTTGCCATAGTGGTCAATACCACAGACCCTGCCCTCTGGCACTGCCTCTTCTCCTGCACCCTGCTTCTCGTATGGGACCTGTGGATGCTCCCTCTGGTACAGTCCAGCAGGGCATTCGGGTTCTTCTCCGACGTGCGGGAGGACCAAATAGGGACCACGTATGAGTACGTGCAGGCGAGACTGGGGTATGTGAGGAAGCTGCTGATCGTTCTGCTGCTCTACGCAATCAAGGTCAGTCAGTCAGTAAGTGAATCTTTTTATATTCCGCTCAATACGGAGGGAAGGAACGACCTCATTGAAACAGTAGGGGGACCCGGAAAGGGAATGAATGAAACAAATCCAAAGAACAAGATATTCTGAAAAGTAAAGAAAGCACATAGGAACTCCCTCTGGACTGCTTTCATTAATTCTACCTAGCTCTGAGAGGGCTAACCAAAAAGGACGTATGGAATTTCGCCCGTCCGTCCGTCAACACACCAAGGGTACCTAGCAAGGGTACTCAGTGCATGGTGGCTGAGTCTGATACAAAATACACATTTCGCTCCCGTTTCCTTTTGGGGAATACCCCCACTGTTGCCTGCAGGGCCTCCTTATCGATGCTGCCTTCGTGTACTTTTCTGTAGCTGCGTTCCGTGCCCGTGCGGGTGTTCTCCAGAGCATCCTGCTTCGTTTCGACTGTTTCTCTCTCCTCGACGCGCGGGACTACAGTACTCACACAGCCTTGACAGGAAAGACCCTCAGTAAGGGGGGAAGAACCAGAAGGGCCCGGGTGCTTCCAATTCTTCGGGCTCTGCGCATTCCATTAGGGACCGGGCAGGGGTCACGGGGAAATGATCAGTCTGTTGATGCCCTTGAAAGGGCTCTCGCACGGAGTGCAGCAGCAAGAAAGGAGTGCAAAGGCGTGCCTGCAGGAGGTATGCGGTTGCTCCTTCGAAATCGCACAGTCGCAATGCATCTGGAGGGCACCGGCGTCCCCCCACCCAAAGAAAGCAGCAAGTCCACCAAGGGCCCCCCCTCATCTCAAAATCAGACCAAACGTTCATCAATCATGGGACATATGAAGACCAGAGAAACTTCTCTCTTCGTTCGTCGCGTCTCTGTTCCCACCTCCCCTCCGTCTCCGTCTCCATCTCCAGGCAATCTCGAAGCAGCTACCAGAAGCACCTCTCATGCTCCAGAGGCCATCTCCAATCGAAAGAGAGACATAGACGGTCTGGATCTCTCTCCTGGCCCCCGTCACGCTCTCACTCTCCCCACACCAACAGTCACAAACCTAGGCGGGACACCCATCAGACCCCCTTCCCACCTGCCCCCCGACGACGACGAAGGCTCCCTCAATTCTCAACAAACTCAGTCCTCCCTGTCCACCCCCGCCCCCCCAGTAGACCTCAGGGCCAACCCTGTGCCCATGACCTGGTGGCAGCTCTACCGGGCTCTACAGATCCTCTGGCACTCCCGTCTGGTCATTGTCCTCTCCGGAGAGCCCATCTCAATCGTCTCTGAGAAAGCAGCCCGACGCGCGGCCAAGGCGCTCTTCAATGAATTGGCCGACAGAGAGGAGGACGAGGCGGCAGAGGAAGCACAGCAGCTAACGGAAAGGACAACGACAAGGAGACAGTCCCCTGAGAGCGGGGGCGGGGCAGATCCAGAGGTTGAGGAGGAATTGAGCAATCTGGATGCAAAGGTGCCGTCTCCAGGCGTGTTGAGGACGACTGTCACCATGGCGTGTGACAAGCACGCTGTTAACCGCAGAAGAGGGCAGCCGGGTGCAGGTGTGTGGACAGACGAGGAGGATGAAGGACAAGAGG
Organism: Chromera velia; assembly: GCA_018398765.1. Taxonomy (NCBI): domain Eukaryota; family Chromeraceae; genus Chromera; species Chromera velia. The sequence continues at coordinate 19,692 of JAHBMJ010000823.1, read as the reverse complement.
AAGAACGCAGAAAGGGACAGGAAGGAGGGCCGATGAAGACCCAAAGACGCACACGTGCGCCCTCATGCAACTGCAACGAGAGAGGACCAGGGTTGGGGGAGAGGAAGGCAGACGTCACGTTCCTGGACTCTCGAGTTTTCAGACGGTCAGTTACGTAGACAGACAAAAACAAGACTGCATGTTTCTTTCTTTTTACTTCTCTTGTAGTCTTCATGTGCACAGAAAGACATCAGACAGACATACAGATAGACAGAAAGACAGAAAGACAGACAGACAGACAGACAGACAGACAGACAGACACGCACACAGACACACACACAGAGAGAGACAGAGAGAGAGAGAGAGAGAGGCAAACAGAGAGACAGACAGAGAGGAATACACCAGCGAAGGACGCGCACACGTGCGGGCTCGCGATGCCTGTTGTGTCTTCTTCGTTGCCAATGTCTCACCAGTGAAGGCGGGGGGCGTGCCTGCTTTCGTCTCTTTGATCGCAATTACAGTTCTCTCAAACTTCGGATCGGGTTTCTCTCTTCCTCTCTCTCTCTCTCTCTGTGTGTGTGTGTGTGTGTGTGTGTCTTCTCTCATTTATCTCTGTGTTTTCTATTACAGCTTTTTCCTATCATGTGTGCTTCTCGCTCCGGCCCTCCTTCCCTCCCTGTCGTGCAGGTACATGCCCCGTGAGGCTGCGGACCTGTTCGCAGGGTTTCTGGACCCTTCCAGAGACGGGCGCGTGGCTCCGCGTGCGTTTGCGGACTGTCTGTGCGACACCTTCAAGGACAGAGAGGGCATGAGGGAAGCTTTGCAGAGCAAGGAGGGGATAGGGGAGGTAGTCACGACGCTCCTCAACGGATTCCTCTGGTTCGTCCTCTTCATCGCCATCGCTCTCGTCTTCGGTCAGTCAATCGGTCATGCGGTGTGTAACTCCTTCCCTTCAACCCATGCGCGCAGGGAGGAAAGCATTGAGCAAGGAGGCGATAGGAGGTGGACCTGCTCTATGTTGATGTCTGGCTTCTTCAACTGTCCTTTCATTCGACACGTGTCCTTTTTTTGTTACTGTATCAGAGAGCGGGGAGGACCCGCACTTTGCCCCACGCAGTCCTTTGAGATATTGATAGAGGAAGTTCTCCCGCACTAAAAAATTTCAAGGAAGGTAGCCCGCCCGGTTTCTCGCTGAAGAATGCGTGGGGCTTGACCTCTTCTCCTATTTCTCTTCTCTCATCCTTTCTTTGTTTCTGTCTCTCTGCACTTCCTGACGCACGCAGAGGTACGGGTGTTCCAGGTCGTTACGGCATTCGTGGGGACTGCTGGGGTGATGGCGGCAGTGGGTCTGTTCCTCAGCGGCACTCTGTCGGATTTGATCGATTCCCTCGTCTTCGTCTTCTTCCAACACCCGTATGAGATCAACGACATCGTCAAACTGCCCCTCATCGTCGAGTCGGCAGGGTTTGGCTCGACGTATAACGTCAACTGTACGGTGAAGGGAATCTCAATGATGACCACAACTTTCGAGACACTGACCAACGAGATCCACATTGTGCCCAACTATGTTCTGGCCAAGCAGCCGATACTGAATAGAAGCAGGTGCGGCACGTGCAAACAGGATTTGTTCTTCCGATTCCTTCCCACCACATCGGAAGCGACTCTGGATGAGTTGCGTGCATCAATTGTTGCCTATTTGGCAGAGAGGCCTACAGAATGGAACGACAAGGACTTCTTCACGTTCATTCAGGACCTGAGGGGGGGCGCTTATTTGGAATGGAAGGTGGCGTTGACGTCCAAATTGACTTACGGGTCCATCGGGAACGTGCTGACGTGCCGGGATCGTGTGTTCTTTTTCATCCAAAGAGAGGCTGAGCGTCTCGGGATCGTCTTCAAGCAACCTGTGCAGCCAGTGGAAGTGTCCGGACTCCCGGACGCTCTCGCCGTCTCTCCACTGACTTCGAAAATGAAGAAGGAAGGAGAGGACGGGGAAGGGAAGAAAGAGATGGACAGAGAGGGGGGACACCTGTCGGTGCCAGAAGAGTACCGCCGCTTTTGACAAAACATCCATGCATGCAGTAGAACATCCGCGTACCCATGCTGTGTACCTACCTACCGCCGCGACTTGACTTGATCGTTCCCAGTTGTTGCTCTCCACAAAAATAGTCGATATTGTGCTTGCACACGCATTAGCAGCAGCTTGCTCCATGGAAAGCACATATTAGCAGAGCACATCGATTTTCGCAGAGCAGAGCAGAAAGATCCGGCCACACTTGCACTGGCGCTCAATTCAGCAGACGGGTGTGAGGATCACGTCAACGCACATCAAGAGCATTAATGCAGGGAATGAAGCAGTCATCATGCAACATGAAATCCGATGATTAATTTTGGAATGCGGTTCTCATTAAAGAGATGCGATCATGTCTGGACTCACGCTTCACAGCGACGGTTGTCTTTGCTTCAGTGCAGCTTCTTACAGAATCGCCCCGCCATTATCCAGATGCACACAAAAAGACACATACCGGCCTAGATACCGGCGTAACACCACTGAGTATATGAATGAATGAATGAATGAATGAATGAATAAATGAATGACTATAGCCGTCGGAGCCTAGCTCCTGGCAGTCCATGTTCATGCATGTTTTATTTTAGATCCTAGCTCTACTTCAAGAGACGGTAGGCATATACCGTGCGTCTCTTTTTATAGAATCTTTTAGGTGATCGATTTGAGTATGAATATGATAATGATAATGGTGTGATTATAATTCAACCCAACATCCGTTATTATTGCTATATAGTGTTATTGATACAATTTAATGTTGAAAATAGTAGGGAAAAAACAGTTTTTTTGTTTATATAATTATGTTGTATTATATATATGATTTTCATATCTTTATATCTATAAGATATACACAGTACACTGAGTACATCGTGCTGAATAGTTTAATCATTTGAATTTGAAGTTCAAGTTTTCAAGTTTGATTATTTTAGAGAAATTAAATTATGTTTTTAAGATTTTTTTCTAGCGGTACTTTGCAGAGCAATCGCTTAGTTTAACTGAGCAATCGCTAGCGGACCTTACATAGTGGCGTTAGCTGGAATGTAGAAAAAGAGGAATGATCTGAATAGTTACGGTAAAATCAGTTACAAAAAAAACGTAACTTCATGTTTTCTTGAAATGGGTCTATATTTTACGTCAAAAACGTAACTTTAAGATTTTAAGGCCTATAGTCCCCCGCTTGCCACCTTTATTGCGCGCATATCGATCTCTGTATACATGCATGCATATATATATATATATATATATATGTACGCGGCCGCGATTTATGCATGCATGCATGCACGTACATGTATGCATGCATTAATTATCGATACCTCCCAAGATCTTGGGCCTACCTGGGCCGTCCCCCACAACGAGGAAGAGGAAGGGGGAGAAGAGCTGGGCTATCAAGAGGGGGGAGGGGAAGAAGCAGGGGGGGCCTTTAATTTGGAGATCTACTAATCAAACCGACGACAAAAATTGAAAATGTACGCCTGCTATCATTGCTCAAGTGGTAGCATGACTTCAGCAAATGTCTAAGCAGACTAAGCTTCGAATGAATTGAAGCAGCCCTCAATTGCTACAGAAAGGACAATTGATTAGGCTCTGTTAAACTAAAAGATTATACGAATTATGATTGTTGCATCAAATTTGCATTCTCAGGTGCTTTCCTACCTACCTAAGAATAGCTTTGCATAACCTACATCTTTAACCGTAACATATACATTTCAGCTTATGTTATATACCATATAAAACGTAACATGGCCCTTTGGGCTATGTATATATAACAAAATTATATTAGTTACGGCTAACACCACTATGTAGCAAACCTCCCTGACACTACAAACTACTTAAAATTTTTTGCACTTTTGCAAATAGACTTGAAAGTCCGCACCGCAGGCGTGAACTACGTCTTGAAAGTTAGCGTTGCAAGCATATATAAGCGTGCATGGACTATGTCTTGAAAGTTTGTGACACTATAAGTCTATAACTTTGTGTGGCAAGAACGGACTAATACCTGGACTATGTTTAAGTTTTATAATTAAATTTTTATCTTATACTGAAATCACCATGAGGTCAATATTGCTGCTGGGTGTATGCCTTTCTTTTACTTCCTTTAATCAGTCTGCAATGGGCTGCGATGGCGCCGATGGGCCATCATGGGCCACAGCCTAGGCCGCGACGTTGCTAGCCGCTTGCGTGGACAACTTGATCGGCTGCACTGTGAGTCACTTAGCGCGGACAAACTTGATTAGCCGTGCCAGAAATACAGACAAACTTAAATGTTCTGTTTTCAACTGGCTAGTAGTATCATGGGCCACTGTCAAAGAGGTACACTAACGTGCTTTTAGCTTTACAATATGACATGAATGCTCACAGGCTGCCTTTTGTCATTAGGACATGATGGCTGGCGGGATAAGTCACCCCATCATCATCATCATTACTGCCAGTTTGTGGGGCTCGTTTCCAATAGATTTTAAATCATTCTTTTAGTGAACCTCGAAAGATTCCATATAATTTTAGATAACCCAGCATCCAACCTAGCCTTACCTAGCCTTACCTAACCTAGCAACCCAATATATATATGCAACACTCTGGGCAATATGCATATAATGTTTCCTTCAAAAAGTCTTTTAAGAGTTCGTGTATGCATAACACAATGTCATCCTAGCAAACCGGCTTTTAGTGCATGCGGTAGCAGATCTCGTGGCACTCGTGCCTAGGTCTGTTGTTTTCTAATCTATGCTACCTTCAAAAAGTTTTTTTTTCTTTTGAACCTTCAACTGTAATTGAATAAGGCGCACGATCTGACTTATTTGATCATAGCGACGGGCGGCCTGCCAGGTTTAAGGCCGCTCATATGCTAGGCTGGCCGCTCAATCGATCAAGCAATATCAACCATGCATGTAAAATGAATGCATGCAGTCAGACATGGTCAGACTAACTCAGTTTCTAAGTAGTGTCATCATGTGTTGATTAACAGTCTAGAAGCAAGCAAAAGTGAATCTAAATCTAGATCTGAATATTGTTACGCAATGAGGGAGGAAGTTCTACCAAGTGTTATACGTTTTTAAGCTAAAATAGGTAGAAAAAAATCGCCCTGCTATGTAAAAACTGTCAAGCTACAGCAATAGCCGGACAAACAACAGTCCTGTCTCCTTGTTTATTTCATTTTTTTTCAATCTGGTAATAGATTTTTTCTTCGTTTTTACCTTCCGTCCCCTGTCTTTGAGAACTTCATGGGTCTCTTGGTTTGGGAAGGAAGGGAGACACCTGTGGATCTGTCGGCCTGGTAGGCATAGCTGTCTAGGCTGTGCGGGGATCCTGGTGAAGACCCTCCACTTCAAGAGACTGCAGCAGACGCAGCTCTCTTGAGGCTTCTGGAAAGAAAAAACGGGGAGCTTTCTGTGGAGAGGGTGGGGCCAAACCAAGAAGTGGGCTATGCCTGCAGCCTGGAGGGAAGAGGGGGCAAGGAGAGAGAGGGGAACCGTCTTTTTTTGAACTATGTGATTGAGTTTGTTCCACACGTCAGGAAGAGACAGATAAGCAACTGCGGTTTTTTTCTCTTTTTTTCGATGTCAGGTGACAAGTTCTGGGACAATTGGTCCCTTGCACCAGGTAAGTTTAATATGCATTGGCAAGTGTTTACTCACGCCTTTCGAGACAATAAATCCTGATGTGTTCGATTTTTGTGCTCCTCTGCAGGGCTGTACGTCTCTTCATTGCCTTCTCTATTAGTCTGAATTTCTTTTTGCAAGACCCCGCCATTTCCCCTCGATCCCTATGCATCCTAGTCAGACCATATAGATCAATGACAGAACTCACACTCCAGCTAGCTTGAATCACCCGATGCGAAAAGGTTTTTTTCTTTCTGATTTCCTCTCGTCACTCCTCTAGTTGTCGTCCATTCTGTAGGTCCGGGTTCTGCTGTATATATCTACATCTTCGTGTACCCTTCCTTGGGTAGCTTAGGAATCTTTTATTCTAGCATTCAGGTTTTTTGTCATCATCTTGTGAAATTAAAAACCCAAACATATCTCCGTCTCTTCGATCTCACACTTATTCCCCCCCTTCTGTCCTCCCTCTTTCTGCTTCATGCTGCAGGTGTGACCTACCATAACCACCGTGAGTCCATGAATCCGTCTTCTCTGTGCCTCTTCTGTTTGTTTGCCCTAAAGTTAAACTCTGTTGGTATGTCTTTGTTGGAAGTATCATTCAATTTGGCGGGCTCTTTTTTTTCTTTTCTTTTTTACAACACTGGGATAGCCGTAGCCATACAGTCCCTACTACTACTACCGTGAGTCTGTAAGTCCATCTTCTATGTGTCTCTTCTGTTTGTCTGTTTGTCTACCCTAAAGTTAAATCCTGTTGGTATGTAAACAAGAACAAAGAAGAGAAAAAACAGGTGCGTGCATGCGTGCGTGTGCGTGTAACGGTTTTCAAGGGTGCGTGTTTGAATTACGGTTGTGACCAAAGAGTCAAGGCTCTCTGGAACAAGCCCGGAATCCCCGGCAGTCTTGTGGATCTCACAGTTTCTCACGTTCAGTCAAATATCCAATACATGTACCACACTTGATGGCTCACCGATACACCATGCGCGATCGTGCAATGTGACATCAGACTGATTTTTATGCACCTTCAAGGCATCGAATATCGATCAATCGATGTTGCAAAGAGGGTAAATCAATCGATTTTACAAGGTCCGTCTACTCATCATGGATTAAAACAGATCGACTCCAGACTTCACATAGATCAATACTCGAGACTCTGAAAGCAAAATTTGTAAGTATATGGATCGATATCGATATTACTGTCCACAATGATGTCTCTTGATGTCGATCCGTATGCTGACACAGACTTCGCAGCCAGTACAAGTGAGTCGTTTCATCTCCGTATTGATAGAAAAACCTGTACTACTCGAGGAGAGGTCCCAAAAGACGCAGAATTTGGAGTGTCTAAGTTGCCGAGAGCAGAACGCAACGCAGCAAATATTGCGTGGATTAGAGATGCTAAGCGCAAGGTCTGCCTCCAAAAAAAAATGTATAGACAATACCGAGTTTATTTTCTGCCGTTGAATCTGATAGTTGCGAACAAAGTCTCTTGCCGCGGACTCGCTGCGACGTTACAAAACTCCCGCCGCATCTATGAGAATGACGAGCTCAGGGGAGCTTTGACCGAGATCTTTCAAGAAGTCGATCTGAGTCTTTCTCAAGAGTCTGCAGTTTGCAGGCTTCCCCAGAAGGTGTTATCCGACGTTTTGAAAAGATTCAGGCTTCATGCAATCGAAAAACTCGAGTTGTCGTTGATGCCGGAGAGTCGATATTGCACTCCTGTTGCAGTGTTTCGCCGGATGGAGAGGGAGATTGCTGAGATTAGTCGGGGACAAAACCACCTGCAGAAAGGGCTGGAGATTGCTGGGGAACCACCAGACCTGCAGAGAGGTCAGAGAGGGCAGAGAGGGCAGGGGACCCCTCAAGAACTCCTGCCGATCCTAGTGCCGACCCTGGGCCCCCACCCTGCCCACCACCCTGCGCTAGAGCCTCTTTTCTCTTCTTTTTCACTGCCTCCTTCTTCTTCAGTACATCTGCATCGTACTTGGCCTGTTTACCGCGGAAGCCCTTGAAGAGGGTTCACCTGTCAAAGCAAGCAATAAGGAAGGTTCGCTTGAACCCCTCGTCAACTACCACAGATGAGTCGTTTTCGGGATCGAAAATGATGTTCCACATGCGGTAAAACACTGTCATTACCTCATTAGTAATGAGGTGTAGTTTTAGGAATCTCTTCAGCTCCTCATTCACCTTGACTGTAGAGTAGAACTCGGGTCTGAGCTCCCATCCATTGGCATGCTGCCTCTTTTTCTTCGACTGCTTCTGGTGTGGCTGTTGGAGGGGCGGAATTCCTTCTTGGGATGGTACTGCAGCTGCTGCTGGTGCCTGACAGTATGCGGGCGCTGCTAGTAGGGAACTGGCATTTCGTTCTTCTGCCAAAGACTTCACCTGCTTGTTGAAATTTTGCCAGCCGTACAAAAGGCCGGTTTTCTTATCGTCAACCTGATCATCGGCCACAATCACCTCCCGAAACACCCGTGCGAAGTCCTCCCCCGAGAGATCTGGTTTTTTGACGTGGCCTGCTTCTGTTCAGATCGCTCCCTCAGCAGCGGAATGCAACTCTTAAAAATTTCTGCCCCAAGCTCTTGATAGTACGCTTCGCGGGCCTTCCTGCGAGGGATACCATCGTCACCAAGAGGCTTGTACTTGCTCTGCAAGAAGAGTTCTCTCTGGCTGGAAATTGCGGTGAACAGATAAAGAATATATAAAGCAAGGTGAGAGGGCTGGGCAGTGTCTGAGGAAGCAGGCGCAGTCCAAAAATCAAAATTGCATTTCAACAAGTCCAAAGCACCTATGTCTGTTTGTGCCTGCTTTGGAATCGCATCGACATCCAACTCCTCATCTTTGAAGTTGACGTCAGCATAAGGGTCAGCATCATCCATGATGACTGATAAGAAAGATCAAAGCAAGATCGAAGGTATGTTTCGAGATTTGTGCACGTGAGCAACGGGAAAGCTCAATCAGTGCAGGCAAGGTCACAGGATGTATGGACTTCGATCGCTCTACAGATTGCAAGATCAATTGATGAACATCTGGATTGATCAAGAGTTCGATGTCAATCGCTGAATGGTATATCAATATTTCCAACAGGGTCAATCGATCGATCTTCAATGGCCGATCGATCGACCTTGAATTTTTTTTGATCATGCATGCGCCTATTTTTCAAGTGCGATCGATGAGCGCGCAATGCGCGGTAGGTATATTGCATATTTAACCCAACGTGCTCTCTCCCTTTGTGCCCCCTCTTTTCTGCTTTGTACTGCAGAGAAGGGCGGACTTCCTGGAGAGTTCCGTCAGGCTGTGGCAACGATAGGGATTTTCGGGCATCTGTTCGGTCAGACTTCAGCAATGGTGACGACTTTTGGGCATCCGTTTGGTCAGACTCCGGCAATGGTAGCGACTTTCGGGCATCCGTTCGGTCAGGCTTCAGCAACGGTGGCGACTTTCGGGCATCTGTTCGGTCATGCAGGCTCCAGCAATGGTAGCGACTTTCGGGTATCTGTTCGGTTAGGCTCCGGCAACGGTGGCAACTTTTGGGCATCCTGCAACAGACTGGCAGGGGCAGACGGACCCAGTTCGGACAACAGCCACCAAGGCAGAGGAAAGGTAAGTCTCAGACTGGTATGAGTTTGGTCAGACAAGGGAGGCATTTGGGGGGACGTTTGGAGGTGTAGGTGGGATGGGTCAGACAGGTGTGGCATTTGGGGGGACACTTCAAGGTATAGGTGGGATGGGTTAGAGTCATGGGGGAACATCCACTCCATTTCAACAGGTTGCAGATCACGACAGAACAGAGAGGCATCAGCACATTGGCACGATGAACGCCTATAAAGACAATTAAGTCATTTGAAGAGTTAGTTCAGATACATGGGAGGACTACCTACCAGATGCATGCATGAACGTCCTCTAAAGACCTCAGAGAGGGGGCCGGCATGTTTGGGGCCCGGAGCAGAGGCAGCTTTGTCAATTAAGTTGAAATCAGAATTAAGTCTCGTTCGTTCAGTGAAGGAGTTTCCCTCGATCTTCCTTTCATCTGTTTACCCCCCTTTCCTTGAGCCCCTTTCCTCTATTCTTTTTTAATTCTGTCATGCATGCATCGTTATGCTCTTCTCTGTCTACAGAGGAAATGATGCACTGTGAGAAATAAAGGAAGAAGTGCTGCGGCATGTTCGTACCTTCTGACTGCTACAATAGAAAGGGTTGGTCCACTTGTGTAGAACTTGCATGTCAGCTCTCTTTTTCTCTCTCTCTCTCTCTTTTTCTCTCTCTCTCTCTCTTTCTGTCTCTCTTTCTCTCTCTCTTTTTGTCTCTCTTTCTCTCTTTCTCTCTCTTTCTCTCTCTCTCTGTCTTTCTCTTTCTCTCTCTCTCTCTCTCTGTATATGTGTATGTATGTATCTGTGTGTATGTCTGTGTGTGTGTGTGTGTGTGTGTGTGTGTGTGTGTGTATACATCTGTGTGTGTGTCTGTATATGTGTGTGTGTGTGCATGCGTGTATGTCTGTATGTGTGTATATGTGTGTGTGTGTGCGTGCGTGTATGTGTGTATGTGTGTGTGTGTGTGTGTGTGTGTGTATGTGTATGTGTATGTGTGTGCGTATGTGTATATGTATGTGTGTATCTGTGTATGTGTGTATGTGTGTGTGTGTATGTGTCTGTGTGTGTGTGTCTCTGTGTATGTGTCTCTGTGTGTGTGTATGTGTGTATGTGTGTGTGTATGTGTGTGTGTGTATGTGTGTATGTGTGTGTGTGTGTGTGTGTGTGTATGTGTGTGTGTGTGTGTGTATGTCTGTCGGTCTGGCTATCACGAAGAAGAGAGTGAAAAGAAAAAACCATATAGTCTGTCTTTCTTTCTTTCTTTCTTTCTTTCTTTCTTTCACTTTCTTTCCTTCTTTCTTTCCTCCTTTCCTTCTTTCTTTTTTCCTTCTTTCTTTCTTTCTTTCTTTCTTTTCTTCTTTCCTTCTTTCCTTCCTTCACTCCTCCCTTTTCTTCCTTCACTCCTCCCTTCCTTCCTTCTTTTCTTCCTTCTTTCCTATGTGCAGACTGAGAGAGAAAGGAGACAAGTGGAGCTGTTGGTGGTTTTGGAGGTGGGGGCTGGGGGGGAGCAGGGAGTGGTGAGTTGGGTGGGTGACTGAATGTATTGATCGATCGAAGGGGGTAAAGGGGAAAAGAGAAGAGGGGACTGAGCCTTGTGTGTGCTGGAGGGAAGGAATGAAGAACGGTGGTCTTTAGATTCATGTAAGTCTTTTTCGACTCGCTGGCAGACAGGTGGTTTGGTCTATTTGTTTCCATGTTTGTTTGGGTGTTGGGGGTATGGGGGACGTCGGGCTAGCTGGGGGCTCATGGCAGATACAATGGCTCGCAGTCTCAGCCTTCTTCTGTTCCCGCCTTCCGTTCTTTCGATCTGTGTGGCTGAGAAAGGACTTCGCTCGACTTCAGATGAAGGTTGCGTAAGAAAAGAAGAGGAGGGCGGGAAGTGAGGCAAAGAAGGCACGAGGAAATGGAAAAAAGAGAAACAACCAGCCAGTTTTTCGACTTGTGACCTTTCTCTAAGCTTCTTCGACGGAAAAAAAAAAAAAAGAAGACGATGTCCTCCCTCATTGAGACTTCATTCTTCCATTTCCCCCCACCATTCCTACCATACAGACGTCTCCTTAATTCCTTTGCTTGTATGCCCTCATACACATCGTTTTAAGTGTAATCGATACATCTCTTCCATTCATGCATGCACAATCCCTCACAACTTTTGTAATTGCGCGTGGCACATGCTGTATGCAGCCCTGCGTGTGGCAAACTCTAAAAAATTGGTAAGCGGGCGGCCTAGTTCCCATTTTACTAAGACTCTACTTCCGTTACTGCTAACCACACTATATAGAATTTCAAAATTCCTAGTAAAATTCGCTAAAATCCTAGTCAAAATCTCATATAGAATCCACAAGAGAATCTGATAAAATCTAATAGCTAAAATATTATAAAATCTGCTAAGATTTTAAATTTTAAAATCGTATTCCGGTAGATTCTTTCTTAGGCGTCGCACATGAAATGAAATGAAATGAAGTTTGGCTTTGTTTAGTTTGCTAGTGTCGAGTCGTACTCTTAGCAGCTCATGTTGATGCAAGAGATCGTCAATCACTTAACCCTAGAGACAAAGTTAAAGCTAAGCGTGAGATCCCTTGAAGTGCCAATGCACGCTTTGTAGATCTTTATGGCAGAGCTCATGTGCGGCAACGCATTAAAAGTAACAATGATTGATTGATTGATTGAAAATCGTATGCATACTGAATAACAAAGATCGCAAACTCTAGCGCAAACTGTTCTATACTGCATGTTTCATGCGGATCAGCTGGTAAAGCCGAAAACGCATGTCTTTTGCTTCCATTTTGGCGCCCCCCTAAAGATCTAGTTATCTCTTCTGTTATAGTGTAGCTTTAAGGCATTAAAAAAAAATAAAATTGAATTTGAATTGAATTGAGACGGTTAAAGCCGATGACCTTTGTTAGTTCTTTTTTTTCTCGATGTGCGGCACTTAGATTTCTAGCCGAAATCCATCGAAATCCCATGAAACTTCAAGTTGCTCAAATGCGAGCTAAACTTTGAAATCCCTTAAAATCCTAGCCTAAAATCCTGTAAAATCCGTTTTTTCGTTTTTGAATCGATCCTAGCTACCTGCAGAGTACTGTCAGGCAGACCATCAGGTACCGTATGACTGTACCATGACATTTATCATGATTCTAGTGATGATTGATGAGAGTCATGAGACTCGGATGAGTGAGTGAGAGTGGCTCGGGTTGACTTCGAGCTTGAATGAGTTGAATTCCGGATTGTTTTTTAAATCAAACTACTTCTCTGTGCAAAGAATATCGAGGACCCTGTCTAGACAAAACTCGTCTCTGGTTGTGCACTCAGACAGCCATGTAAGGGACTCCGGACTTCTTTTGGTCTCTTTGCCCCTGACGGTGGTGCCCTTTACTTCTCCCCCCCCCTCCTGGACTTCCTCAAACAGACCCCTGACCGTCCAGGGCCCCTCCTCCCCCACCCACCCGGGAGGAACGGGAAGGACGACCCAGGGGAGGGACTGCAGACGCACACCCCGCATCCCGGCAGGAGGGCATCGGGACCGTGTGGACCTCTGTCTCTCTCTCTCTGGGGACAGAAAACCCAAAACGGAATCATCAGCTTCCACTGAGCCTTCTGCTCTCTTTCTCTTCCTCGTTTCCCCCAACAACGAAGAAGAGGGGGAGAGGGGAGCCCCGAGAGAAGAGGACGAGTGCTTATGGCCACACCACGACGATGACCTCCCCCCCTCCACGGGCATCTGCTCATCACCCAACAAGGACAAAGAGTCGGAAGGACAGCGCACAGAGATCAACGGAACGGGGGCGGGAGGGAGACGGGAGACGGGGGCCTCTTGCTGCTGATGTCCTGTGACTCTATTGCCATTGCCAGGGGGTGCGGAGGCGTTGCTTCCGCCTTCTCTCTGCCTCCCCTGAGGAGGAGCATGTCCATGTTCTTCTTCTTCTTTCACTCCCCTCCCTTCACGGGGCCTCTGCTCCCTCCGAACCCTGAAAGCAGAAGTTGAAGAAGAAAAAGGAGAAGAGGAAGAAGAAGAAGAGGGAGAGGAAGAAGGTGGATATCTTCCATTCCCCCCTTTCCTTGCTGCAGCAGGGACTCTGCCGTTCTGCGAATGAGCTTCCAGACGGGGCTGAGGGGACCGTATTTTCCTCTCGTCTGCCCTCGTGCTGGCAGATGCTTTCTGCTGGGTCGTGTGCCTCTGGTGGGTCTGTGTGGTCATCTTCCTGTGGGGATCTGAGTGGGCAGAGGAGGCAGAGGAGGAGGGGGAGGAGGGGGAGGAGGGGGAGGAGGGGGCAAAGGGGGAGATCCTCGGCAGGGAGGCAGAGAGAGGGACTCGTTCTTTCTTTTTGAGCGTCTGGTCTAGAGGCAACGTCTGCTGTTGCTGCTGCTGTGGAATCTTCGATGCCCTTCCTGAGGTTGGTGATGCTGCACTGCCAGCAGGCGGATGGGGATGTGAAGGTGAAGGTTCTCGGGGAGACGGCTTCGGTCTCTTGGGGGCATTTCCCTCAGTCCTCCCATGTAGGACAGGAGAGGAATGAGAAGAAGAGGAGAAAGAAGGAGAGGGGCTGTCTTCCTTTTCTGTCTCCGTGAAGGGACGCTTCGCTTTTGCGGATGCGCTTTTTCTTTCTCCCCCCTTTCCTCTATCTGTTTCACACAGGGGGAGGGCCACAGGTCCTCTAGTGACTCTTTCCTGAACTCCCACTTGACCCCTCCCTGGCTGGACCTGTCCCTGTCTCTGTGTCTGTATTTCTCTGGGAAGACTGGAAGAAGACGATCCTGTGCTGTGGTCAGCCTTACTGCTGCTGCTGCTGGGTGGCTGTGTGGGGTTTGTAGGGCTCTCCCTGTGCTGGTCCCTCGGAGAGGAGGGGGGAGCGCGTCCCTTTCCCTTTCCCGTCTCAGACGATGCAGCAGGAAGTGAGGGAGAGGGGCACCGTTTTCTCTCATGAGGGGAAGACGAGGAGACGGGGGCGTTTCTAGCCGGAGGAGCGGATGTCTTTCTGCTGGAGGGCGAAGGCAGGGGGGCGTCGGGGAAAATGCCCAGACGTTTGCTGCAAAGAGGGAGAGAAGGGAAGAGAGTTCGTACAAGGAAGAACAAGAGAAAAGAATACTGAAGAAAGCAAAAGAGGTATGCTTGAAAGGAAGGAAACAGAGGGAACGAAGACAGCCGCGAAGCACGGAGGGGAAGCAGAGAGGGAAAAAGGGGGGGGGAAGGGGGACGGAAGGAACGAAGGAAAAGGTGAGGGAAGGAGGGAAGCTAGTAAGCAAGAAAGGCGCAGAGTGGGATTTGGCAGAGAGCATCTGAGGGCGCGCACGAACGCACACACACATACACACACACACACACACACACGCACGAGAGAGAGAGAGAGAGAGAGAGAGGGAGAGGGAGAGGGAGAGGGAGAGGGAGAGGGAGAGGGAGAGAGAGAGCGTACTTGAGAAGTTCTTTCTCCTTCTTTGCAGCCTGTCTGAACTTTGAGACGGCCGAAGGTGCTTGAGCCTTTTTCCCCTTTAGAGAAAAGGAGAGCGTCTGCTTTAGACGGTTCTTTTGTTCCTCCAGGGTAAGACTGCGCTCGGAAGAGGAAGGAGACTGGCTGATCTTGGAGTCTGTGGGCGAAGAACTGTCTTTCGTCTTTTTTATGTTCTCGTCTTTTTCTTTATTTGCTGAGCTCTTCTCTGCTTTGATGGACTCTTCCTCTGTCTCCTTCAGTTTCTTCTCCTCCTTCTTTACCTTCTGCTCGGCTTGGTCCTCGTCTTGTTCATTCTCCTTCTTTGCTTTCTCCTCTCTGTTGTCCTCATCTTTCTGCTCCTTCTTCGCTTCCTCCCTTTCATTGTCTTCATCTCTTTTCTTCTCCTTCTCCCCCTTTTCCTTTTCTTTGTGCTTATGTTTTCTTTTCGACTTCTTTTCTTTCTCCTCTCCTTTATCGTCATCTTTTCTCTTCTCCTTCTTCGCTGTTTCCTTTTCTGTGTCCTTATGTTTTTTCTTCGACTTCTTATTTTTCTCCTCTCCTTCATCGCAATCTTTCTTCTCCTTCTTCGCTGTTTCCTTTTCTGTGTCCTTATGCTTTTTCTTCAACTTCTTGTCTTTCTCCTCTCCTTTATCGTAACCTTTCTTCTCCTCCTTCTTCGCTTTCTCCTTTCTTCTGTGTCCATCCTTTGTCCTTGTAGCTTCTTTTTCAATCCTCTCTGAGGCCTCCCTGGCCTCCCTCCGCTCCCTCTCGACACGTCCTTCTCCCCTTCCTTTCCCTGCCTCACTGTGTCCGTCTCCCATTTCAGCCACATGCTCCTCGGAGCTCACACCTCCCTTGGTTATCCCACTCATGTCTTCTCCTCCTTCTTTCCTCTTGCCGTCTCTTTTCTGACCCCTCCCCCGATCTTCCACAGAATCCGGCAGGGCCACCGCACGTCCTCCGGACTCCCAGCTGCCCTCATTGGACAGGCTCATCCTCGACTACTTGCCTGTATTTGGCAACCTCTGGAATACCTCTTTTAGGCTGTGATCATAGAATGAAAGGCAGCCTATAAACTCGAGACCGTCTCCCACGACGATTCGAGAGACAAAAGTTCAGAAACGTGCGCAGCTCGCACCGAAACAAGTAATCACCTCAATACTGCGTCTAATCCCTCCGCACAAGAAAACCTTGTACGAAAAAAGCGATTGAGAACAGTGCTCAGAACACCTGACCGAATCGCCACAGAAGTCAATCGGAATTTCGGCCATCCCGCATGCAGGCCGCGCGTGCATGCATTTGCGTGCGTCGACAACATCACCCCCGGCGTCTATAGGCGACCCCTCTATGAGGGTTGGCGGGCGGCGGGGAGCATGAAATCTCGGAGACCCGGGCCCCCCCCCTCAGGAGACCCGCGGGCGGCGTATTCTCCGAAGACCCCCCCCCCATGGGCCCCATCACCCCCGGCGTCCCCCCCCAAAAGCTGACGTACCTAACGACCTTGGCCGGGGCGCTCCGCCGCCCGTCAATTGGACCTCACACACGGAAGACCTACCTAGGCACCTTCCACAAACAGCTTCGTCGCCCTCGAAGGCTCTTATGAGACCTATGTAGCTCTCTTCAGCCGGTTGCATCACCATGTGCTTCGAAAGTACAGTGAAGGTAACGGTCTTTCACACCGGTCTTTGCCATGTGTCGAGGAGAAGACCGTGCTATCTCCTATGGTCTTTGACCGTCTCCGGCCATCTACGTGAAGTAAAACTGTCTAGCCAGCCCATAAACGTCCCGAAAACTTTATTTGAATTGTGCACCGACGTCTCTATGTTAGCCCTCTATAGGTTCAGGAGAGTCTGCAGGTAACCATATTACGCAAGTGTGCAGATCCTTCATGTCAGGCAGCCAGTCAGTCAGCCAGTCAGTCAGTAAGTGTACAATGAAGTCAGCGAGTCAGCCACTCAGCCTGTAAGCCAATCAGTCAGCCACAGAGTCAGTCTGTAAGCCAGTCAGTCAGTCAGTCAGTCAGTCAGTTAGACAGTCAGTCAGTCAGTTAGCCACTAAGCCAGTCAGTCAGCCAGTCAGTCAGACAGTGAGTCAGTAGTCAGTCAGTCAGTCTGACTCAGTTAGCCAGTCAGCCAGTCAGTCAGTCAGTCAGTCCGTCAGTCAATTCACCAATCAATCTGCCAGTAAGTCTGTTATTCAGTGAGTCAGTCAGTCTGTAACACACTCAGACAGTCAGTTAGCCAGTCAGTCAATCAGTCAGTCAGTCAGTCAGTCAGTCAGTCAGTCCGCCAGTCAGTCAGTCAGTCAGTCAGTCAGTCAGCTAGCCAGTCAGCCAGTCAGACAGTCACTCAGTCAGTCAGTTAGTCAGTCAGTCAGTCAGTCAGTTATTTTAGTCAGTCAAGCATTTTAATGTAGTGATTGGTTTATATTAGAAGGCTTTGCAGCTTGAATTTCAGCTTCTAACTCATTGTAATTTAAAAGTTATAAATATTTATTTTCTTAGATATAAAGCTAGGCCACTTGTGCATAGTAAACCTAACTACATAGTGACTTTCAGCGTGCTTTCCTAACTCTTTCCCAATCTTGAAGCGACAAGTGGCTGCCTATGAGAAACAAGAAAGAACAATAACCCCCCTAGCCACCCCTCCAACTTGAAAGGAAGTAAGGAAATATGACAAGGGGGTGGCTGTGACGTCTTCCATCTCTTTGACCTCTTTCTCCTCCCCCCCCCCTCTCTCTCTTCTGCATTCTTCTCAAAAAGAGTGACTGAGTGAGTGAGTGAGTGAGTGAGTGAGTGAGTGAAACTGAATGAGAGCGAGTGAGTGAGCGAGTGAGTGAGTGACTGAAACTGAATGAGAGCGGGTGAGTGAGCGAGTGAGTGAGTGAGTGAGAGTGAATGAGAGTGGGTCAGAGCGAGTGAGAGCAAGTGAGTCGGAGTGAGTGAGTGAATGAGTGACTGAGTGAGTGAGTGAGTAAGTGAGAGTGCGTGAGTGAGAGTGAAATTTCAATGACAATGAATGAGTGAGTGAGAGGGAGTGAGTGAGTGAGTGTGAGGGAGTGAGTGAGTGAGTGAGTGAGTGAATGTATGAGAAAGAATGAGTTAGAGTGAGTGAGAGCGAATGAGTGTGAGAGTGAGGGTGAGAGTCAATGAGTGAGTGAGTGAGTGAGTGAGTGAGTGAGTGAGTGAGAGAGTGACTGAGTGAGTAAGTTAGTGAGTGAGACTCAGTGAGAAAGTGAGTGAGTGACTGAGTGAGCTAGCTGAGTGAGAGTGAATGTGAGCGAGTAAGTAAGGTCTGTTGGTCTGTCTGTCTGTTTATCTGTCTGTTTGTCTGTCCGTCTGTTGTGTTCATGAAGAAAAGGAGGGAGAAGAAGAAGAAACATATTGTCTGTCTGTCTGTCTGTCTGTCTGTCTAGGGGGTGGTGGAGAAAGAGTGAGTTTGAGTGAATGAGAGTGAATGAGAGTGAGTGAGTGAGTGAGTGAGTAAGTGAGAGAGTGAGTGAGTGAGTGAGGCAGTGAGTCAGTGAGTGAGTGAGTGAGTGAGTGAGTAAATGAGTGACTGTGTGAGGCAGTGAGGCAGTGAGAGAGTCAGAGAGTAAGTGAGTGAGTGAGGCAGTGAGCCTGAGTGAGGCACTGAGTCAGTGAGTGAGTGAGTAAGTAAGTGAGTGAGTGTGTGAGAAAGAATGAGTTGGAGTGAGTGAGAGCGAGTGAGTGTGACTGTGAGAGTGAGAGTGAGAGTGAGAGTGAGAGTGAGAGTGAGAGTGAGAGTGAGAGAGTGAGTGAGTGAGTGAGTGACTGAGTAAGAGTGAATGAGAGTGAGTGAGTGAGGCTGTCTGTCTGTCTGTTTGTCTGTCTATCTGTCTGGGGGGTGGTGGAGAAAGAGTGAGTGAGTGAGTGAGTGAGTGAGTGAGAGTGAATGAGAGTGAGTGAATGAGTGAGTGAGTGAATGAGTGAGAGTGAATGAGAGCAAGTGAGTGAGGCTGTCTGTCTGTCTGTCTGTTGTCTTCATGAAGAAAAGGAGGGAAAAGAAGAAAAAGCATATTGTCTGTCTGTCTGTCTATCCGTCTGTCTGTTTTTCTGTCTGTCTGTCTGTCTGTCTGTCTGGGGGGTGGTGGAGAAAAAGTGAGTTTGAGTGAGTGAGAATGAATGAGAGTGAGAGAATGAGTGAGTGAATGAGTGAGTGAGAGAGTGAGTGAGAGAGTGAGGCAGTGAGTGAGGCAGTGAGTGACTGAGTGAGTGAGTTAGGATAAGTGAGTTTGAGTGAGTGAGTGAGTGAGTGAGTATGTGAGTGATTGAGAGTGAGTGAGAGTGAGTGAGAGTGAGAGTGAGAGTGACAGTGACAGTGACAGTGAGAGTGAGAGTGAGAGTGAGAAACTCAGTGAGAGAGGCATTGAGAGTCAGTGAGTGAGTGTGAGAGTGAGAGTGAGCCCCCCCCACCCTCATCGAAAGAACGCCCTGACTAGCCCTGACAGGGTTTGCGAGGAAGAGGAGATGGAGGACTCTCTCTTCTCTGTCTCCAGATCCTTCGGTAAAGAAGAGATACAAAGAGTTCCCAGCCAGCCTGGCAGCCAGCAAAGCAAGCTGGACGCAAGAGAGGCTTTCTATTCAGCTAAACAGGACGCAAGGAGTCTCTGACACTCCCTTTCACAATCTCTTGACTGTGCCCGCAGCGTTTTAGATTAAAGATGATCAAGCAGAGGCTGAAGACGTGGGGTTAGGATCTAAAGATAATGAAGCAGGGGCCGAGGCAGAAGTGGGAGAGTCGGAGCCTCCAACTTGTGCTTTTTTGGCTATGTGCTCAGTAAAAAGGAATCCTTTTCCCCATCGAGTCATATTGGGTGGGAAGGCAGGGGAAGGCTGGGATACTCAGATTGCGGAGACGTAGGAGACGGCAAGACAAACTCCATTCTATTGTCTGATTATGCAATTCGAATCCTGTAGCAGACCTTCTCTGAGGGCGTTTGATTCTCGTGTCTTCTTCTTCGGGCATGATGGGAGGGGCATACAGGGAAGGGGGGTCGATGGGGTAGGCGAGCGGCGGAGGAGTTCA